>CM022300.1:600910529-600943097 GCA_011799875.1 Thinopyrum elongatum | reverse complement strand
AGCTCCATTTTCCTCAAGATTTGTCTAGGTTTAGCGGTCCGTCACGTCCCATCTCCCCGTCTTCACCGCCGTCGATCGCCCGCGCCATCTCGTCGCCGGCACCACCGTGGTGAGCCTCTTGTTCTTATCTTCTTTCTAAAAGAAAAAAATCTTACTTGTTGATTTAGATAGATACTTGATAATTTTCTTACTTTTATTATTATTTGTTATTATATAGTGCGATGGTTTTGGTATCCGCCCCCGCGTCGTCCCTCGTCCTGTCTATGATTCGGATGTGGCATATATTATATTTTATAACTATTTGGTTCATTTATTGTTTATGACAATTATATGCCGACCACGTGACATAGATTTTTTATCTAGGAGGTATGTGAACGGAAATTCCAACCGACCCTATTGTCGAGAGGTTAAATTTAGTTGAAGAAGAAAACAATTACTTGAAGGAAAATTGAAAAAAATTGAGGAGGAAAGAGGATATTGGAGTTGCATGTTGCGGATGTCGTCGATGATCACAGATCAAGATGGATGCAATGCGCTTCAGATTAAAAGTAAAGAAAATATGCCTTTCATACCGAGGCTTGGTATCATTATCCGTTGGATCAATTGTTACCTTGTTGCGATTATGATCGCATTGTTTGTTGCATTGAAATGTTTTACATAGTTTCAATGTATGGTTAATTATATGCTCGGAGAGCTATATGTTGTTCAATGAGAACTATGTATGTACTTGGTTTTAATGTGATGATGAACTTCTATTAATTTGGTCACTTATCTATCATGATGTTTTTGTAATGGTTTTTGACACACTTAATTATTATAATGCACGCAGATGAACCGGCAATGGATGTCCGGTGACAGACGCACCTCCGAGTACATTAAGGGCATGCATAATTTTCTCGAAGTGGCTGAGGCAAACAAGCAGAATGGTTTTATGTGTGTGCCATGACCTATATGTGGGAATACGAAGCCTTACTCTGACCGAAAAATCCTTCACACCCACCTGCTTATAAGGTTTCATGCCACACTATAATGTTTGGACCAGGCACGGAGAAATAGGGGTTATGATGGGAAGACAGCGAAGAAGAAGAGGACTGATGACAACTATGTGCCCCCTGAATACGATGATGCTGCAATGGGGGAAGCTGAAGATCAAGAGGAACCAACGATGTGCCCATGATGATCTCCGCCGGGTCATTGTTGATGCAAGGAGCAGTGCGAAAGTGAAAAGGGAAAGCTGAAGTTCGATCGCATGTTAGAGGATCACCAAAAGGGTTGTACCCAATTGTGAAGATGGTAACACAAAGCTCGGTACGTACTGGAATGCTACAGTGGAAGGCAGAGAATGTTGTGCCTGACAAAGGATTTGAGAAGCTCTGAAATATTGAAGAAGAAGCTTCCAAAGGATAACGAATTGCCCGACAGTACGTACGCAGCAAAGAAGGTCGTATGCCCTCTAGGATTGGAGGTGCAGAAGATACATGCATGCCCTAATGACTGCATCCTGTACCGCGGTGCGTACGAGGATTTGAACGCATGCCGGTATGCGGTGCATTGCGGTATAGATCAGACAATACCCTGGTGATGTTGACGGCGAGCCCCCCAGGAAGAGGGTTCCTGCCAAGGTGATGTGGTATGCTCCTATAATACCACGGTTGAAACTCTGTTCAGAAACAAAGGCATGCCAAGTTGATGCGATGCACAGAGAGGACCGTAGAAAGACGGAGTTGAGAGCACCCGCTGACGGGTCCAGTGGAGAAAAATCGAGAGAAAGCACGGGCGATTTAGGTGACCCAAGGAACGTATGGTTTGGTTTAAGCGCGGATGGCATTATCCTTTCTGAATGTATTATGTTCATATGCAAAGATATGCAAAAAATTAGAATTTTTTTTTGTAGTAGATATGATATGATGATATATGAAAACTTGGTCAATTTTTTTGTACTAGATGATATGATGATGATATGATGATATATGAAAACTTGTCAATTTTTTCTGTTGTAGATGTTTGAATGTATTAAAAGTTTGTCATATTGAAAAAGTTTGAATGTGCATATTCACGATGCAACATTTGATCCAATGTAACTAGATGCAATAATTTTGATCATATGTCAAAGTTGAATTTTGACATATGCAACATTTGATCATATATCAAAGTTTGATCATATGTCAAAGTTTGAATTTTGACATATGCAACATTTGTCAATGTCAAGTTTGATCATATGTCAAAGTTTGAATTTGACATATCAACATTTTAATAAGATTTACCAGAATGCCCCCATTAATAAGAGATTTATCAGAATGCCCCATTATGGATGTGCATAATTAAGTTGATCCATATTTTTCCTGATCTCATCTACGCTTCTATATGTGCATGTTCTCTTGTGTCAAATTATTGAAGAAATCCATGGTTTCATAATTAGCCGGAAGTACAGGCGCAGATGTACAAAAGTTTCCAAAGTTGTTTTGGAATGGAGTCCTGATAGGATATTTGCTTTTTGGTACGGAGTTCAGCAAAGGCCTTCCAAATAGCAATATTCGGAAGGCTCTTGCTGAACTTCGTACCAAAAGCGAATTATCTTATCCGGGACTCCGTTCCAAAACACTTTGGAGAGCTTCGTACCATCATGCGCCTGTTACTTACTTCGGCTAATGATGAAGCCATGGTTTTCTTGAATCCTTTGACACTAGACAACGTGACATATAGAAGGGTAGATGAATCAGGAAAAATAGGACCATTTTCTGCACATCGAGAATGGCGGCCATTTTGTTAAATCCCTTAAAGGTTAGAGAATCCCTTGTTTGACATTCATGATGAGAGGCAGGCCGGACGTCGGACATTCATGAGAGAGGCGGTCCGGTCCGGGCGCCGGACATGTCATGTGATAGGTAGTATTTTTTTTGTTCATAGAAAACTCCGGTACCTCTTCAACATGAGGGGGGACGTCGATCAACCCCTCTCGCCCGCCAAACCCTAGAAGCTCGAGCCACCCCAAACCCTATAGCATTGTCGAGGCCCCCCAAACCCTAGAAGCATCGAGGCCACCCCAAACCTAGAAGCATCGAGGCCACCCAATTTACCAGTTAAAAGAGCGTTGTCGAGGCACCCCAAACCCTAAGAAGCGTTTCGAGGCCACCCCAAACCCTAGAAGCGTTGTCGCGGCCACCCCAAATCGTAGAAGCGTCGAGCCACTAATAGATTCCTTGTTGTGATTAGCTAGCTAGGTCTATGTTTGCCACTAACATATCCATCTCTCATTTTGTATATTAATTGCCATGTTGTAATATTTGCAGAAACTATGGATCAAAGAGACTAGAACAAGAAGAGTTGTTTGGGGGACATAATCCGTGACGGACGTGATGTCTTGTCGTTTCTCAATGACACCGATGGTCTGGAAGGAGAGGATGACGGCTCCGGTGATCGAACAATGGAGGAGGAAGGAGATGATCATGACGGCTCCGGTGACCGAATGCGGAGGAAGAAGGAGACCATGATGACGGCTCCGGTGACCGAAGGAGGAGGGAGCTGTTGCAAAGTCTGGCGAGGTATATATTTAATTAAGCCTATCTGACTATTTGATGCATTAATTGTTTTGGTATGTACATATATTAACGCTTCTTTCTTCTTTATAGCCCTCCAAATCGAGCCAAACTTCGGTAAACGAACAAGGCCCGAAGAAAAGGTTGCGCCAATGAAAGGTTTCACGATCACACACTCACGGATATGGCCTACCGATTGAACCAAGCGGACCAAGGATGCATTTGTTGCTCAGTGCGGAGCTATTGTTAGGGACATCATCCCGATCAGCATCCAGAAATGGAATAGACCGGCTAAGGACGACCCTGAAGTTTCTTATGTCACCGATAGACAGAAAGATGATCTTTGGACCTCGCTGAAGGCAAATTTCACCCTACCGGCCAGAGGAGGAGCCGAATACGCCTGTTATAGAGCCAAAGGTCAGGTGTGTGCCTCTTAAGAAGATGGCAATCTATTCAGGAGGTGGAAGAAAGAGTTGACACAAAGTTTGTCGACAAGGGAAGACTCCACAATTCACCGGCCGATATGAGAAGATAGAGACCACTGGCCCGCATTTGTGGCCTACAAGGAATCGGAGAAGGGTAGAAAATGTCAGAGACAACAAGAAAATGCTGCAAGAACAAGTATCACCATCACACCAGGTCAGGTGGCTACCACAAAGCCCGTTCGTTGTGGGACAAAGCTGAGCAAGACCTGCTTGCTAAAGGGCTCCAACCAGCGACATTGAACTGCCAAACCAACCGTTCAAGGACTTGGTTCTTCGGGGTTGGGGGAACTTTGGACCCAGAAACAGGGGAGTGCCGTTGGATGGACGAGAAACTTGCAATACCCATCAAGAAACTTCAGCAATATATCAGCGCAGCGCAGCAGGGACGTTCATTCCCGATAGAGAGAAGGACGAGCTGACTGAGGCCCTCGGAATCCTGAGCACCCTGGACGAACACGAGGCACACCAGGCTCCATTCCGTGGGTGGTTGGGTTTGCCGGCGCAGGCGGTTACAGAAGCCGGAGAACAAAGAGGAAAGCGGAGCTGAGCAAATGCAGAAGCTCAATGCAAGACTAGTAAAGCTAGAGAACTTGCAGCTGCCGGCCAACCATCTCAGCGGCACAAAGCTACCCCAGAAGCTACCCCACCATCTCAGCAGAGAAGAGTGTGGCTTCCACGAAGCTCGTTCAGCTGATTTCACGGCTCCTTGCTCCACCCGTGGATACTATCACGGAGGCTTAACTTTGCCAGCTTATGACGAAATGGCAGAGCCTCACTTTGAAGGCGCTATCAGCTCTGTTTGCACCTCCCCTCAACCCGACGAAACTTTTCACTGCCATCCGATTCCACATGGCTATGCTGTGTGTGACGATGGATGAAATAATGGAGGATTTGAGGAGCTTGAGCTTGACCACCCTACATGTGAAGGGGAGAATCAACTGCTTTATGCTTTGAGGAGTAACATGTCTTGGGAGAAGGAGTACAACAAGCTTCCAAACTGGACGCCTCCTCCTCCTCCTCCTCCGGCGAGTCAGGGCACTCCGCCTCCTCCTCCTCCTCCTCCGGCGAGTGATCAGGGCACTCCGCCTCCTTCTCCGCTCCTCCAACGCGGGAGGGCACTCCGCCTCCTCCTTGCCTCCCTCCGGCGCATCGGAGCAGTCCACCTCGTCAGCAACGGCGAAAGACAGACGCTGCCGCTCCGCTCCTCCGCGCGTCGGAGCACTCCGCCTCCTTCCTCCGCCTCGTAAGCACAACGAAAGAGAGCCGCCCGCGCTCTGTGGCTAGCAGTACAGAGCAGAGGCGGGAGGCAATTCAGATACGGCCCATCTCTCAAGGCTCCGAAAAAGTTTACCATATGAGAGGACCAAGAAGGAAAATGAGCATCTGTCGTCCCAAGTAGGGACTTTTTTGCAAGAAACCTCCACCTCTGAAGGAGACGATAGATCCGGTGAAAGTGAAGCGCACTATCGATGCCCTGAAGCGACCACCACCGCCTCCGCCGCAATCCAACTATGAGCGCATTATTGAAAGGACATATAAGAAGCGGAGCGGTCGGGAAGTACTTGTAGTGATGCAAGGTTGGCAGAACGAAGAAGTGGGAAAAAATTTCCCATCCGCTCGCAACAGGCGAACCAATCATGCCGCCCGCTCAAGGTGTCTAGCGATATCATCGCTAATCACCCGGGGATGGTGCCTGGTACCAATCCTGCTGATTACCTGAGCGATGATGTAGAGTTTGAATAAATGGAGGGTGGACATATTCAAATACCCAGTACGGGCAGCCCCTCTCGTCAAACTGATCATCATCCTCCTCTAACACCGATGATGCGAAGATTCCATGAATGGTACATGAAAACTTGTAGCGAGTCTGGGAAGGATACTTTGACGCTGAGAATTAAAGAGGAGCACGACCTCGTTGGAATGGATCAGTTGTCTGTTGAATTTGACGATTTTTCCACGTTATACATCGAAAGAGATTGTCCATTTTGTACACGAAGTGCATCCAGTTTTTGCCGTAACCCTCTCAAATTTTTAGCACATGCTATGTGGGTGAAATGATGATACCATGCCAATTTTCAACCTCTTCAGAGTTCATCTGAAGTGCTTTTCAATTTCAGTGTCATTTAGCTCAAAAAAATCAGTAAATGCATGAAAAATAACAGATGAAGTTAGAAAGGGTTGAAAATTGGTGATGTGGCTTTGAATGGTTCATTTTGAACACACAAAAAGTCTGGAGTTCAAATAAGTTCAAAAAAATGAAATCCCTTTGTAACAGATGAGTTTTCGTCCGAAACCCTGATACTTCGAAAGAGATTGTCCATTTTGTACACGAAGTGCATCTAGTTTTTGCCATAACCCTCTCAACTTTTTAGCACATGTTAACTGCTATGTGGGTGAAATGATGATAACCATGCCAACTTTCAACCTTTTCACAGTTCATTTAAGTGCTTTTCAATTTCAGGGTCATTTAGCTCAGAAAAATTAGTAAATGCATGAAAACTACCAATGAAGTCAGAAAGGGTTGAAAATTGATGATGTGGCTTTGAATGGTGCATTTTGAACACACAAAAGTCTGGAGTTCAAATAAGTTCAAAAAAATGAAATCCCTTTGTAACAGATGAGTTTTCGTCTGAAACCATGATACTTCGAAAGAGATTGTCCATTTTGTACACGAAGTGCATCCAGTTTTTGCCATAACCCTCTCAACTTTTTAGCACATGCTATATGGGTGAAATGATGATACCATGCCAACTTTCAACCTTTTCACAGTTCATTTGAAGTGCTTTTCAACTTCAGGGTCATTTAGCTCAAAGAATGAACTAATAGCAAAAAAATGAACTAGAAAACTTTTATGAAACTCTAATAGCAAAAGGAATCAACTAAAAAAATCAATTAAAATATTCCATTATGATCAACTAAAACAAAACTATAATATTCTTCAATAGCAAAAAGAATCAACTAAAAAGCTTTTATAAAATTCTAATAGCAAAAGGAATCAACTAAAAACATTTTACAAACTTCTAGTATTTTTGAAACTAAAATTATAAAAAATTTATGCAACTAAAATTATCAAAGTATTTTTTGTTCAAACATTAATGAAAAAAGAATTATCATAAAGAAATTTTTTGTTAAAACTTTAATAGCAAAAAGAATTATCATAAAGAATTTTTTGTTAGAAACTAAAATACAAAATCTGTTTTGAATATAATAAAACACAGTCATATAAATAGCAGGAAAAGAACACTCAAAAATCTATTTTTATAGTAAAGTTGTTCACAAACTAGTGATTCACACAAATTTCAAAGAATTCAAATTTACTATTCAAATTTGAAAACTAATGGCACACAAAACTTTATAATTTTTGTGACCTAACAGCAAAAAGAATTAAAAAAATGAAGCAAAACAAAAGAAAATAAATAATGCAAAAAACAAAAACAAAAAAACTGGAAAAAAATATAAAAAATGCCGCCTACTAGGCCACCACGGCCTGAGTACGACTAGAACCCAACCAGCCGGTGTGCCAGGATTCAGGCCCGCAGAAGGCCCAGTAGGCCCATAGGCATATACAGAGAGGTTAGGCCCGTAAGCCGCTTTAGAGAGGAGCTCGAAGGCTCAGGCGCACCGCGCCTTTTAAACAGGTGCGCCACTCTCTCAACTAGCGAGGTGGGCCTAAACTCCCACCACGCCGCTGTGCAAGCCCAGTGTCCCGGTTGGTGGCACGACCGGACCAATAACCGGGACCAAAGGTGGGCATTGGTCCCGGTTCGTGCCACCACCGGACCAAAGTTCCTGCTTCCCGCCCTTTAGGCTGCGAAAAGAGACCTTCGGTCACGGTTGGTGGCACGAACCGGGACCAACCTTTGGTCCCGGTTCGTGCCACAAACCGACCAAAGGTGTGGGTATATACCCCACACTTAGAGAAATTTCCCCCCACCCCGCCATTCACCGCCAGGCTGCCCCTGCTTCCTCGACTCGTCGCCACCGCTCCTCCTCGCCGTCGCCCGTGCCCCTGCCCTGCCCCGACTCGCCGCCCGCCCGTGCCCCCTACCTCGAACTACGTTGGCCGCCCCGTGCTCCCTGCCTCGACGCCGCCGCCCCGTGCCCCTGCCCCGACGCCCCCGCCTGCCCCGACCACGCCGCACCTCTCCTCGTCGTTCGGTCCGGCCGGCCTCCTCCTCCCTGTTTTTTTTATATATGATGTTTTTTTTTGTTCATAGATGATATATATGTAGTGTATATGATGATATGTATGTTATATATATGGTGATATGTCCTGTTTTTTCATTTTTTTTTGTTCATAGATTTTTTTTTTGTCAATTGATGTAAGCTCTTTTTGTTCATAGAAAGTTTTTTGTTCATAGAAAGTTTTTTGTCAATTGATGTATATGTTCGTATATATGTGCATTTTTAGAAAAAAAATTGTGTATGTAGGTTCATATATGCAAAAGTTACATTAAGAAAAAAAGAAATGATGTATTATGTTCATATGCAAAGAATATGCAAAAATTAGAATTTTTTTTTGTAGTAGATGATGATATGATGATATATGAAAACTTGGTCAATTTTTTTGTACTAGATGATGATGATGTGATATGATGATATATGAAAACTTGGTCAATTTTTTCTGTTGTAGATGTTTGAATGTATTAAAAGTTTGTCATATTGAAAAAAGTTTGAATGTGCATATTTCACGATGCAACATTTGATCCAATGTAACTAGATGCAATAATTTTGATCATATGTCAAAGTTTGAATTTTGACATATGCAACATTTGATCATATATCAAAGTTTGATCATATGTCAAAGTTTGAATTTTGACATATGCAACATTTGATCAATGTCAAAGTTTGATCATATGTCAAAGTTTGAATTTGACATATCAACATTTAATAAGGGATTTACCAAGAATGCCCCCATTAATAAGAGATTTATCAAGAATGCCCCATTATGGATGTGCATAATTAAGTTGATCCATATTTTCCTGATCTCATCTACGCTTCTATATGTGCATGTTCTCTTGTGTCAAAGTTATTGAAGAAATCCATGGTTTCATAATTAGCCGGAAGTAACAGGCGCAGATGTACAAAGTTTCCAAAGTTGTTTTGGAATGGAGTCCTGATAGGATAATTTGCTTTTTGGTACGAAGTTCAGCAAACCTTCCAAATAGCAATATTCGGAAGGCTCTTGCTGAACTTCGTACCAAAAGCGAATTATCTTATCCGGGACTCCGTTCCAAAACAACTTTGGAGAGCTTCGTACCATCATGCGCCTGTTACTTCCGGCTAATGATGAAGCCATGGTTTTCTGAATCCTTTGACACTAGACAACGTGACATATAGAAGGGTAGATGAATCAGGAAAAATAGGACCATTTTCTGCACATCGAGAATGGCGCCATTTTGTTAAATCCCTTAAAGGTTAGAGAATCCCTTGTTTGACATTCTGAGAGAGGCAGGCCGGACGTCGGACATTCATGAGAGAGGCGGTCCGGTCCGGGCGCCGGACATGTCATGTGATAGGTAGTATTTTTTTTGTTCATAGAAAACTCCGGTACTCTTCAACATGAGGGGGGACGTCGATCAACCCCTCTCGCCCGCCAAACCCTAGAAGCGTCGAGGCCACCCCAAACCCTATAAGCATTGTCGAGGCCACCCCAAACCCTAGAAGCATCGAGGCCACCCCAAACCCTAGAAGCATCGAGGCCACCCAATTTACCAAGTTAAAAGAGCGTTGTCGAGGCACCCCAAACCCTAAAAGCGTTGTCGAGGCCACCCCAAACCCTAGAAGCGTTGTCGGGCCACCCCAAATCGTAGAAGCGTCGAGGCCACTAATAGATTCCTTGTTGTGATTAGCTAGCTAGGTCTATGTTTGCCACTAACATATCCATCTCTCATGTTTGTATATTAATTGCCATGTTGTAATATTTGCAGAAACTATGGATCAAAGAGACTTAGAACAAGAAGAGTTGTTGGGGGACATAATCCGTGACGGACGTGATGTCTTGTCGTTTCTCAATGACACCGATGGTCTGGAAGAGAGGGATGACGGCTCCGGTGATCGAACAATGGAGAGGAAGGAGATATCATGACGGCTCCGGTGACCGAATGCCGGAGGAAGAAGGAGACCATGATGACGGCTCCGGTGACCGAAAGGAGGGGGAGCTGTTGCAAAGTCTGGCGAGGTATATATATTAATTAAGCCTATCTGACTATTGATGCATTAATTGTTTTGGTATGTACATATATTAACGCTTCTTTCTTCTTATAGCCCTCCAAATCGAGCCAAACTTCGGTAAAGAACAAGGCCCGAAGAAAAGGTTGCGCCAATGAAAGGTTCACGATCACACACTCACGGATATGCCTACCGATTGAACCAAGCGACCAAGGATGCATTTGTTGCTCAGTGCGGAGCTATTTTAGGGACATCATCCCGATCAGCATCCAGAAATGGAATAGACCGGCTAAGACGACCTGAAGTTTCTTATGTCACCGATAGACAGAAAGATGATCTTTGGACCTCGCTGAAGGCAAATTTCACCCTACCGCCAGAGGAGGACCGAATACGCCTGTTATAGAGCCAAAGGTCAGGTGTGTGCTCTTAAGAAGATGGCAGATCTATTCAGGATGGAAGAAAGAGTTGAACACAAAGTTTGTCGACAAGGGAAGACTCCACAATTCACCGGCCGATATGAGAAGATAGAGACCACTGGCCCGCATTTGTGGCCTACAAGGAATCGGAGAAGGGTAAGAAAATGTCAGAGACAAACAAGAAAAATGCTGCAAAGAACAAGTATCACCATCACACGAGGTCAGGTGGCTACCACAAAGCCCGTTCGTTGTGGGACAAAGCTGAGCAAGACCTGCTTGCTAAAGGGCTCCAACCAGCGACATTGAACTGGCCAAACCGTTCAAGGACTTGGTTCTTCGGGGTTGGGGGAACTTTGGACCCAGAAACAGGGGAGTGCCGTTGGATGGACGAGAAACTTGCAATACCCATCAAGAACTTCAGCAATATATCAGCGCAGCGCAGCAAGGGACGTTCATTCCCGATAGAGAGAAGGACGAGCTGACTGAGGCCCTCGGAATCCTGAGCACCCTGGACGAACACGAGGCACACCAGGCTCCATTCCGTGGGTGGTTGGGTTTGCCGGCGCAGGCGGTTACAGAAGCCGGAGACAAAGAGGAAAGCGGAGCTGAGCGAAATGCAGAAGCTCAATGCAAGACTAGTAAAGCTAGAGAACTTGCAGCTGCCGGCCAACCATCTCAGCGGCACAAAGCTACCCCAGAAGCTACCCCACCATCTCAGCAGAGAAGAAGTGTGGCTTCCACGAAGCTCGTTCAGCCTGATTTCACGGCTCCTTGCTCCACCCGTGGATACTATCACGGAGGCTTAACTTTGCCAGCTTATGACGAAATGGCAGAGCCTCACTTTGAAGGCGGCTATCAGCTCTGTTGCACCTCCTCAACCCGACGAAACTTTTCACTGCCATCCGATTCCACATGGCTATGCTGTGTGACGATGGATGAAATAATGGAGGGATTTGAGGAGCTTGAGCTTGACCACCCTACATGTGAAGGGGAGAATCAACTGCTTTTGCTTTGAGGAGTACATGTCTATGGAGGAAGGAGTACATCAAGCTTCCAAACTGGACGCCTCCTCCTCCTCCTCCTCCGGCGAGTCAGGGCACTCCGCCTCCTCCTCCTCCTCCTCCGGCGAGTGATCAGGGCACTCCGCCTCCTTCTCCGGCTCCTCCAACGCGTGGAGGGCACTCCGCCTCCTCCTTCGCCTCCTCCGGCGCATCGGAGCAGTCCACCTCGTCAGCAACGGCGAAAGACAGACGCTGCCGCTCCCTCCTCCGGCGCGTCGGAGCACTCCGCCTCCTTCTCCGCCTCGTAAGCAACAACGAAAGAGAGACGCCGCCGCTCTGGTGGCTAGCAGTACAAGCAGAGGCGGGAGGCAATTCAGATACGGCCATCTCTCAAGGCTCCGAAAAAGTTACCATATGAGAGGACCAAGAAGGAAAATGAGGCATCTGTCGTGCCCAAGTGAGGGACTTTTTTGCAAAGAAACCTCCACCTCTGAAGGAGACGATAGATCCGGTGAAAGTGAAGCGCACTATCGATGCCCTGAAGCGACCACCACCGCCTCCGCCGCAATCCAACTATGAGCGCATTATTGAAAGGACATATAAGGAAGCGGAGCGGTCGGGAAGTACTTGTAGTGATGCAAGGTTAGCAGAACGAAGAAGTGGGAAAAAATTTCCCAGCTCGCGAACAGGCGAACCAATCATGCCGCCCGCTCAAGGTGTCTAGCGATATCATCGCTAATCAGCCGGGGATGGTGCCTGGTACCAATCCTGCTGATTACCTGAGCGATGATGTAGAGTTTGAAATAATGGAGGGGGACGATTTCAGAATACCAGTGACGGGCAGCCTCTCGTCAAACCTGATCATCATCCTCCTCTAAACACGATGATGCGAAGATTCCATGAATGGTACATGAAAACTTGTAGCGAGTCTGGGAAGGATACTTTGACGCTGAGAATTAAAGAGGAGCACGACCTCGTTGGAATGGATCAGTTGTCTGTTGAATTTGACGAGTTATTCCAGTTATACAATCAAAAGGCCCTCGACAAAACACTCGTGACTTGCTACTGTCTGTAAGTACTACTTCTGTAATTAAGTCTCTATATATAGCTCAGCTCTTTCATTGCATGTATATATATTATCCTCACTATATTATGTAGATTGAAGATCGTCGTGCAGAAAAGCACAAATCTTTGACATTGGTTCATTAACCCAAATATCATACATGAATGGATCACTAGTAGAAAATAGGGCTTTGGTTCAGGCCTGCCAGCCATTAGTCCCGGTTCAGTCATGAACCAGGACCCATGGGGGCATACGTCCCGTTTCGTGCGCCCAGGGGGCCGGCCGGGCCTCGTGGGGCATTGGTCCCGGTTCGTCTGGACCCTTTGGTCCCAGTTCCAGACACGAACCGTGACCAATGGCCTCGCTCCTGGCCCACATCCATTGGTCCCGGTTCGTGGCTGGAACCGGACCAAAGGGTGGCCTTTAGTCCCGGTTCCAACCACGAACCGGGATTAATGTTGTGCCTATATATACCCCTCGCCCACGAGCAGACACTCCACTGCTCTGTTTTTTTCTGGCCGGCGAGGGGAGATTTTTGGTGCTCTAGCTCACCTCCTATGCACATGAGGTTGTTCGATGAAATGCCCGAGCCACACTACTTAAGCTTTCTCCTCTCAAACTCGACCTCCAAGCTCCATTTTCCTCAAGATTTGTCTAGGTTTAGCGGTCCGTCACGTCCCATCCCCGTCTTCACCGCCGTCGATCGCCCGCGCCATCTCGTCGCCGGCACCACCGTGGTGAGCCTCTTGTTCTTATCTTCTTTCTAAAAGAAAAAAATCTTACTTGTTGATTTAGATAGATACTTGTATAATTTTCTTACTTTTATTATTATTTGTTATTATATAGTGCGATGGTTTTGGTATCCGCCCCGCGTCGTCCCTCGTCCTGTCTATGATTCGGATGTGGCATATATTATTTTTATAACTATTTGGTTCATTTATTGTTTATGACATTATATGCCGACCACGTGACATAGATTTTTTATCTAGGAGGTATGTGAACGGAAATTCCAACCGACCCTATTGTCGAGAGGTTAAATTTAGTTGAAAAGAAAACAATTACTTGAAGGAAAATTGAAAAAAATTGAGGAGGAAAGAGGATATTGGAGTTGCATGTTGCGGATGTCGTCGATGATCACAGATCAAGATGGATGCAATGCGCTTCAGATTAAAAGTAAAGAAAATATGCCTTTCATACCGAGGCTTGGTATCATTATCCGTTGGATCAATTGTTACCTTGTTGCGATTATGATCGCATTGTTGTTGCATTGAAATGTTTACATAGTTTCAATGTATGGTTAATTATATGCTCGAGAGCTATATGTTGTTCAATGAGAACTATGTATGTACTTGGTTTTAATGTGATGATGAACTTCTATTAATTTGGTCACTTATCTATCCATGATGTTTTTGAATGGTTTTTGACACACTTAATTATTATAATGCACGCAGATGAACCGGCAATGGATGTCGGTGACAGACGCACCTCCGAGTACATTAAGGGCATGCATAATTTTCTCGAAGTGGCTGAGGCAAACAAGCAGAATGGTTTTATGTGTGTCCATGACCTATATGGGGAATACGAAGCCTTACTCTGACCGAAAAATCCTTCACACCCACCTGCTTATAAGGTTTCATGCCACACTATAATGTTTGGACCAGGCACGGAGAAATAGGGGTTATGATGGGAGACAGCGAAGAAGAAGAGGACTATGACACTATGTGCCCCCTGAATACGATGATGCTGCAATGGGGGAGCTGAAGATCAAGAGGAACCAACGATGTGCCCATGATGATCTCCGCCGGGTCATTGTTGATGCAAGGAGACAGTGCGAAAGTGAAAAGGGAGAAGTGAAGTTCGATCGCATGTTAGAGGATCCACCAAAAGGGTTGTACCCAATTGTGAAGATGGTAACACAAAGCTCGGTACGTACTGGAATGCTACAGTGGAAGGCAGAGAATGTTGTGCCTGACAAAGGATTTGAGAAGCTCTGAATATTGAAGAAGAAGCTTCCAAAGGATAACGAATTGCCCGACAGTACGTACGCAGCAAAGAAGGTCGTATGCCCTCTAGGATTGGAGGTGCAGAAGATACATCATGCCCTAATGACTGCATCCTGTACCGCGGTGCGTACGAGGATTTGAACGCATGCCGGTATGCGGTGCATTGCGGTATAGATCAGACAATACCCTGGTGATGTTGACGGCGAGCCCCCCAGGAAGAGGGTTCCTGCCAAGGTGATGTGGTATGCTCCTATAATACCACGGTTGAAACGTCTGTTCAGAAACAAAGGCATGCCAAGTTGATGCGATGCACAGAGAGGACCGTAAGAAAGACGGAGTTGAGAGCACCCGCTGACGGGTCCAGTGGAGAAAAATGAGAGAAAGCAGGGCGATTTAGGTGACCCAAGGAACGTATGGTTTGGTTTAAGCGCGGCGAAGTTCAGCAAGTTTCCAAATAGCAATTTCGGAAGCTCTTGCTGAATTCGTACCAAAAATCGAATTATCTTATCCGGGACTCCGTCCTTCCAAAACAACTTTGGAGAGTTCGTACATCTGCGCCATGTTACTTCCGGCTAATGATGAAGCCATGGGTTTTCTTGAATCCTTTGACCCTAGACCACGTTCATATAGAAGGGTAGATGTAATCAGAAAATATGGCCTTTTGCACATCGAGAATGGCGCCATTTTGTTTAAACCTTAAAGGTTAAGAGAATCCCTGTTTGACATTTCTGAGAGGAGGCAGGCCGGACTTTCGGACATTCATGGAGAGGAGCGGTCCGGTCCGGGGCGACGCATGTTTGTCATGTGATCAGGTAGTATTTTTTTTTTCTAGAAAACTACCGTAATCTTTCAAACATGAGGGGGGACGTGATCATACCCCCTCTCTCGCCCGGCCAAACCTAGAAGCGTCGAGGCCCCCAAACCCTAAAGCATTGTAGAGGCCACCCAAACCAAGAAAGCATCGAGGCCACCCCAAACCCTAGAAGCAATCGAGGCCACCCAAATTTACCAGTTTAAAAGAGCGTTGGCGAGGCCACCCCAAACCTGAAGCGTGTGTCGAGGCCACCCCAACCCTAGAAGACGTTGTACGAGGCCACCCCACCGTATAAAGCGTAACTGGGCCGCTAATATGATTTCCTTGTTGTGATTAGCTAGCTAGGTCTATTGTTGCCACTAACATATCCACTCTCTGTTTATATTAATTTGCCATGTTTTGTAATTTTGCAGAAACTATGGATCAAAGAGACTTAGAACAGAAGAGTTTTTGGGGGACATAATCCGTGACGGACTGATGTCGTGTCGTTTCTCAAATGACACCGATTGGTCTGGAAGGAGAGGATGACGCTACGGTGGATCGAAACAATGGAGAGTGAAAGGACGATGGATCATGTACGGCTCGGTGGACCGATATGCACGGGGAAGTAAGAAGGAGACCATGGATGACGGCCCGGTGACGAAAAGGAGGAGAGGGAGCTGTTGCAAAGTCTGGCGAGGGTTATATATTAATTAAACTATGCTGACTAATTGATGCATTAATTGTTTTTGGTATGTACATATATTAACGCTCTCTTTCTCTTTTATAGCCCTCCAAATGAGCCAAATGTCGGTAAAGAGACAAGACCGAAGAAAAGGTTTTCCGCCCAGATGAAAGTTTTCACATCACAGCACTCACGGATATTGGCCTACGATTGAAACGCAACGGACCAAGGATGCATTTGTTGGCAGGTGCGAGCTATTGTTAGGGACAATTCATCCCGTATCACATCCAGTAAATGGAACATAAGCCGGGCTAAGGTACGACCCTGAAGTTTCTATGTCACCGATAGACATAAGATGAATCTTTGGACTCGCTGAAGGCAAAATTTCACCCATACCGGCCAGGAGGAGGATCGAATAACGCCTGTTATAGAGCCAAAGTCACGGTGTGTGCTCTTAGAAAGATGAGCAGATCTATTCAGAGGTGAAGAAAGAGTTGAACACAAAGTTTGTCGCGACAAAGGGTAAAAGACTCCACAATTCCCGGCGGATATGAGAAGATAAGAGACCCTGGCCCGCATTTGTGGCTACAAGGAATCGGCAAGGGTAAGAAAATGTCAGAGACACAAGAAAAATGCTGCAAAGAACAAGTATCACCATCACACGAGGTCAGGTGGTCTACACAAAAGCCCGTTCGTTGTGGGACAAAGCTGAGCAAGACCTGCTTGCTAAAGGGCTCCAACCAGCGACCATTGACTGGCCAAAAACCGTCAAGGACTTGGTTTCTTCGGGTTGGGGGAACTTTGGACCAAAGAAACAGGGGAGTCCGTTGGATGGGAACGAGAAACGTGAATACCCATCAAGAAGCACTTCGCAATATATTCAGCTCAGCCGCAGCAAGGACGTTCATGTCCCGATAGAATCAGGAGAGTCTGACTGAGGCCCTCTGAATCCTGAGTGCAACCCTGGACGAACACGAGGCACACCAGGGCTCCATTCCGTGGTGGTTGTGTTGCCGGCGCAGGCGGTTACATAAGCCGGAGACCAAAGAGGAAAGCGGAGCTGAGCGAAATGCAGAAGCTCAATGCACGAATAGTAAAGCTAAGGAAACTGCAGACTTGCCGGCCAACCATATCAGCGGCACAAAGCACCCAGAAGCTACCCCACCATCCAGCAGAGAAGAGTTGTGGCTTCCACGAGCTCGTTCAGCCTGATACAAGGTCCTTGCTACCCACCGCTTGGATACATCACGCGGAGGCTTAACTTGCCAGCTTTGACGAAATGGCAAGAGCCTTCACTTTGAAGGCGGCTATCACTCTGGTTTGCACCTCCTACAACCCGACGAAACGTTTTCACTGCCATCCGATTCCAAATGGCTTGCCTGGTTGTGCCGATGGATGAAATAAGGGAGGGATTTGAGGAGCTTGAGCTGACGACCACCACATGTGAAGGGAGAATCAAATGCTTTGATTTGAGGAGTACATGTCTATGGAGGAAGGAGTACATCAAGCTTCCAAAACTTGACGCTCCTCCGTACCTCCTCCTCCGGCGAGCAGGGCACTCCGCTCCTCCTTCCTCCTTCCCCCGGCGACGTGATCAGGGCACTCCGCCATCCTTCTCGCTCCTCCTACGCGTGAGGGCACTCCCGCTTACCTCCTTCGGCCTCCTCCGGCGCACGGCAGCACAGTCCACTCGTACCAGCAACGCGGAAAGACGTACGTCTGCTGCCGCTCCGGCTCCTCCTGCGTCGTCGGAGACACTCCCCCTTCCCCCTTTCTCCGCCTCGTAAGCAACAACGAAAAGAGACAGACGCCGCTCTGGTGGCTAGCAGTACAGTCAGAGGCGGGAGGAGCAATTCAGATACGGTCCATTCTCAAGGCTCCGAAAAAAAAAAAAAAAAAAAAAAAAAATCCGACCCCTCACGTAAAAAAAAAAACAACTTTTCTACTACCCAAAACAAAATAACCCTGAACAAACAAAAAAAAAAAAAAAAAAAAAAATACGGTCATTCAAACAGACAAAAAACAACAAAAACTAGTGGTGACTTCCCCTCCCTTCTGCTTCCCTCCCCCCCCATTACTCATCTCACCACACTCCACCTCCCCCCTCCTTTAGCCATTGTCCCCCCCCCTCCCCTTCTCTTGCCAAAGTGAAGTTTGTTTTTTTTATATAGATTACTGTGTTTTTTAAGTTTATTACCTTGAGAGGACCAAGAAGGAAATGAGGACAATCGTCGTGCCCAAAGGAGGACTTTTGTGCAAAGAAACTCCAATCCTCTGAAGGGAGACGATAGATCCGTGAAAGTGAAGCGCCACTATCAGCTGCAGAAGCGACCACCACAGCCTACGCCGCAATCCAACTATGAGGATTATTGAGAAGACATATAAGGGAAGCGGAGCGTAGGGAATACTTGTAGTGATGCCCAGGGTAGCAGAACGAAGAAGTGGGAAAAAAGTTCCCCAAGCTCGGCGAAACAGGCGAACCCAATCATGCCGCCCGTTCAGGTGGCTAGCGATATCATCGCTAATAAGCCGGGGATTTGGTGCTGGTACCAATCCGCTGATTACCTGAGCGATGATGTAGAGTTGAAATTAATGGAGGGGACGAATTCAGGATACCAGTTCGGGCAGCCTTCGTCACCTGATCACATGCCTCCTCTAACAACGATGATGCGAAAGATTCCATGAATGGTACATGAAACTTTGTGTAGCGAGTACTGGGAAGGATTCGTTGCGGCTGTGAGAATTAAAGAGGAGCCGACCTCGTTGGAATGGAATGGATCAGTTGTCTGTGGAATTGACGAGTCCATTTTGTACACGAAGTGCATCCAGTTTTTGCCATAACCCTCTCAACTTTTTAGCACATGCTATATGGGTGAAATGATGATACCATGCCAACTTTCAACCTTTTCACAGTTCATTTGAAGTGCTTTTCAACTTCAGGGTCATTTAGCTCAAAGAATGAACTAATAGCAAAAAAATGAACTAGAAAACTTTTATGAAACTCTAATAGCAAAAGGAATCAACTAAAAAAATCAATTAAAATATTCCATTATGATCAACTAAAACAAAACTATAATATTCTTCAATAGCAAAAAGAATCAACTAAAAACATTTTACAAACTTCTAGTATTTTGAAACTAAAATTATAAAAAATTTATGCAACTAAAATTATCAAAGTATTTTTTGTTCAAAACATTAATAGAAAAAAGAATTATCATAAAGAAATTTTTGTTAGAAACTTAATAGCAAAAGAATTATCATAAAGAATTTTTTTGTTAGAAACTAAAATAACAAAATCTGTTTTTAATATAATGATAAAACACAGTCTATTATAATAGCAGGAAAAAGAATCACTCAAAAATCTATTTTTATAGTAAAGTTGTTCACAAACTAGTGATTCACACAAATTTCAAAGAATTCAAATTTAAACTATTCAAATTTGAAAACTAATGGCACTAACAGAAACTTTATAATTTTTGTGACCTAACAGCAAAAAGAATTAAAAAAATGAAGCAAAAAACAAAAGAAAATAAATAATGCAAAAAACAAAACAAAAAAACTGGAAAAAAATATAAAAAAATGCCGCCTACTAGGCCACCACGGCCTGAGTACGACTAGAAACCCAACCAGCCAGGTGTGCCAGGATTCAGGCCCGCAGAAGGCCCAGTAGGCCCATAGGCATATACAGAGAGGTTAGGCCCGTAAGCCTGCTTTAGAGAGGAGCTCGAAGGCTCAGGCGCACCGCGCCTTTTAAACAGGTGCGCCACTCTCTCAACTAGCGAGGTGGGACTAAACTCCCACCACGCCGCTGTGCAAGCCCATTGGTCCCGGTTGGTGGCACGAACCGGGACCAATAACCGGGACCAAAGGTGGGCATTGGTCCCGGTTCGTGCCACCAACCGGGACCAAAGGTCTCTGCTTCCCGCCCTTTAGGCTGACGAAAAGAGACCTTCGGTCACGGTTGGTGGCACGAACCGGGACCAACCTTTGGTCCCGGTTCGTGCCACAAACCGGGACCAAAGGTGTGGGTATATAACCCCACACTTAGAGAAATTTCCCCCCACCCCGCCATTCACCGCCAGGCTGCCCCTGCTTCCTCGACGTCGTCGCCACCCGCTCCTCGTCGCCGTCGCCCCGTGCCCCTGCCCTGCCCCGACTCGCCGCCCGGCCCGTGCCCCCTACCTCGAACTACGTTGGCCGCCCCGTGCTCCCTGCCTCGACGCCGGCCGCCCCGTGCCCCTGCCCCGACGCCCCCGGCCTGCCCCGACCACGCCGCACCTCTCCTCGTCGTTCGGTCCGGCCGGCCTCCTCCTCCCTGTTTTTTTTAATATGATGATTTTTTTTTGTTCATAGATGATATATATGTAGTGTATATGATGATATGTATGTGTATATATATGGTGATATGTCCTGTTTTTTCATTTTTTTTTGTTCATAGATTTTTTTTTTGTCAATTGATGTAAGCTCTTTTTGTTCATAGAAAGTTTTTGTTCATAGAAAGTTTTTTGTCAATTGATGTATATGTTCGTATATATGTGCATTTTTAGAAAAAAAATTGTGTATGTTTTCATATATGCAAATTTACATTTAAGAAAAAAGAAAATGTATGTATTATGTTTTCATGAGATGCACAGAATATGCAAAAGTTAGAATTTTTTTTGTAGTAGATGATGATGATGATGATGATATGATGATATATGAAAACTTGGTCAATTTTTTTTGTACTAGATGATGATGATGATGATATGATGATATATGAAAACTTGGTCAATTTTTTCTGTTGTAGATGTTTGAATGTATTAAAAGTTTGTCATATTGAAAAAAGTTTGAATGTTGCATATTTCACGATGCAACATTTGATCCAATGTAACTAGATGCAATAATTTTGATCATATGTCAAAGTTTGAATTTTGACATATGCAACATTTGATCATATATCAAAGTTTGATCATATGTCAAAGTTTGAATTTTGACATATGCAACATTTGATCATATGTCAAAGTTTGATCATATGTCAAAGTTTGAATTTTGACATATGCAACATTTAATAAGGGATTTACCAAGAATGCCCCCATTAATAAGAGATTTATCAAGAATGCCCCCATTATGGATGTGCATAATTAAGTTGATCCATATTTTTCCTGATCTCATCTACGCTTCTATATGTGCATGTTCTCTTGTGTCAAAGTATTGAAGAAATCCATGGTTTCATAATTAGCCGGAAGTAACAGGCGCAAGATGGTACAAAAGTTTCCAAAGTTGTTTTGGAATGGAGTCCTGATAGGATAATTTGCTTTTTGGTACGAAGTTCAGCAAAGGCCTTCCAAATAGCAATATTCGGAAGGCTCTTGCTGAACTTCGTACCAAAAAGCGAATTATCTTATCCGGGACTCCGTTCCAAAACAACTTTGGAGAGCTTCGTACCATCATGCGCCTGTTACTTCCGGCTAATGATGAAGCCATGGTTTTCTTGAATCCTTTGACACTAGACAACGTGACATATAGAAGGGTAGATGAGATCAGGAAAAATATGGACCATTTTCTGCACATCGAGAATGGCGCCATTTTGTTAAATCCCTTAAAGGTTAAGAGAATCCCTTGTTTGACATTCATGAGAGAGGCAGGCCGGACGTCGGACATTCATGAGAGAGGCGGTCCGGTCCGGGCGCCGGACATGTCATGTGATAGGTAGTATTTTTTTTGTTCATAGAAAACTCCGGTAACTCTTCAACATGAGGGGGGACGTCGATCAACCCCCTCTCGCCCGGCCAAACCCTAGAAGCGTCGAGGCCACCCCAAACCCTATAAGCATTGTCGAGGCCACCCCAAACCCTAGAAGCATCGAGGCCACCCCAAACCCTAGAAGCATCGAGGCCACCCAAATTTACCAAGTTAAAAGAGCGTTGTCGAGGCCACCCCAAACCCTAGAAGCGTTGTCGAGGCCACCCCAAACCCTAGAAGCGTTGTCGAGGCCACCCCAAATCGTAGAAGCGTCGAGGCCACTAATATGATTCCTTGTTGTGATTAGCTAGCTAGGTCTATGTTTGCCACTAACATATCCATCTCTCATGTTTGTATATTAATTGCCATGTTGTAATATTTGCAGAAACTATGGATCAAAGAGACTTAGAACAAGAAGAGTTGTTGGGGGACATAATCCGTGACGGACGTGATGTCTTGTCGTTTCTCAATGACACCGATGGTCTGGAAGGAGAGGATGACGGCTCCGGTGATCGAACAATGGAGGAGGAAGGAGATGATCATGACGGCTCCGGTGACCGAATGCCGGAGGAAGAAGGAGACCATGATGACGGCTCCGGTGACCGAAAGGAGGAGGGAGCTGTTGCAAAGTCTGGCGAGGTATATATATTAATTAAGCCTATGCTGACTAATTGATGCATTAATTGTTTTGGTATGTACATATATTAACGCTTCTTTCTTCTTTTATAGCCCTCCAAATCGAGCCAAACTTCGGTAACGAGACAAGGCCCGAAGAAAAGGTTGCGCCAAGATGAAAGGTTCACGATCACAGCACTCACGGATGATGGCCTACCGATTGAACCCAAGCGGACCAAGGATGCATTTGTTGCTCAGTGCGGAGCTATTGTTAGGGACATCATCCCGATCAGCATCCAGAAATGGAATAAGCCGGCTAAGGACGACCCTGAAGTTTCTTATGTCACCGATAGACAGAAAGATGATCTTTGGACCTCGCTGAAGGCAAATTTCACCCTACCGCCAGAGGAGGATCCGAATACGCCTGTTATAGAGCCAAAGGTCAAGGTGTGTGCTCTTAAGAAGATGGCAGATCTATTCAGGAGGTGGAAGAAAGAGTTGAACACAAAGTTTGTCGACAAAGGGAAGACTCCACAATTCACCGGCCGATATGAGAAGATAAGAGACCACTGGCCCGCATTTGTGGCCTACAAGGAATCGGAGAAGGGTAAGAAAATGTCAGAGACAAACAAGAAAAATGCTGCAAAGAACAAGTATCACCATCACACGAGGTCAGGTGGCTACCACAAAGCCCGTTCGTTGTGGGACAAAGCTGAGCAAGACCTGCTTGCTAAAGGGCTCCAACCAGCGACATTGAACTGGCCAAACCGTTCAAGGACTTGGTTCTTCGGGGTTGGGGGAACTTTGGACCCAGAAACAGGGGAGTGCCGTTGGATGGACGAGAAACTTGCAATACCCATCAAGAAGCTTCAGCAATATATCAGCGCAGCGCAGCAAGGGACGTTCATTCCCGATAGAGAGAAGGACGAGCTGACTGAGGCCCTCGGGAATCCTGAGCACCCTGGACGAACACGAGGCACACCAGGCTCCATTCCGTGGGTGGTTGGGTTTGCCGGCGCAGGCGGTTACAGAAGCCGGGAGACAAAGAGGAAAGCGGAGCTGAGCGAAATGCAGAAGCTCAATGCAAGACTAGTAAAGCTAGAGGAACTTGCAGCTGCCGGCCAACCATCTCAGCGGCACAAAGCTACCCCAGAAGCTACCCCACCATCTCAGCAGAGAAGAAGTGTGGCTTCCACGAAGCTCGTTCAGCCTGATTTCACGGCTCCTTGCTACCCCGTGGATACTATCACGGAGGCTTAACTTTGCCAGCTTATGACGAAATGGCAGAGCCTCACTTTGAAGGCGGCTATCAGCTCTGTTGCACCTCCTCAACCCGACGAAACTTTTCACTGCCATCCGATTCCACATGGCTATGCTGTTGTGACGATGGATGAAATAATGGAGGGATTTGAGGAGCTTGAGCTTGACCACCCTACATGTGAAGGGGAGAATCAACTGCTTTATGCTTTGAGGAGTACATGTCTATGGAGGAAGGAGTACATCAAGCTTCCAAACTGGACGCCTCCTCCTCCTCCTCCTCCGGCGAGTCAGGGCACTCCGCCTCCTCCTCCTCCTCCTCCGGCGAGTGATCAGGGCACTCCGCCTCCTTCTCCGGCTCCTCCAACGCGTGAGGGCACTCCGCCTCCTCCTTCGCCTCCTCCGGCGCATCGGAGCAGTCCACCTCGTCAGCAACGGCGAAAGACAGACGCTGCCGCTCCGGCTCCTCCGGCGCGTCGGAGCACTCCGCCTCCTTCTCCGCCTCGTAAGCAACAACGAAAGAGAGACGCCGCCGCTCTGGTGGCTAGCAGTACAAGCAGAGGCGGGAGGCAATTCAGATACGGTCCATCTCTCAAGGCTCCGAAAAAGTTACCATATGAGAGGACCAAGAAGGAAAATGAGGACATCTGTCGTGCCCAAGTGAGGGACTTTTTTGCAAAGAAACCTCCACCTCTGAAGGAGACGATAGATCCGGTGAAAGTGAAGCGCACTATCGATGCCCTGAAGCGACCACCACCGCCTCCGCCGCAATCCAACTATGAGCGCATTATTGAAAGGACATATAAGGAAGCGGAGCGGTCGGGAAGTACTTGTAGTGATGCAAGGTTAGCAGAACGAAGAAGTGGGAAAAAATTTCCCAGCTCGGCGAACAGGCGAACCAATCATGCCGCCCGCTCAAGGTGTCTAGCGATATCATCGCTAATCAGCCGGGGATGGTGCCTGGTACCAATCCTGCTGATTACCTGAGCGATGATGTAGAGTTTGAAATAATGGAGGTGGACGAATTCAGATACCAGTACGGGCAGCCTCTCGTCAAACCTGATCATCATCCTCCTCTAACAACGATGATGCGAAGATTCCATGAATGGTACATGAAAACTTGTAGCGAGTCTGGGAAGGATACTTTGACGCTGAGAATTAAAGAGGAGCACGACCTCGTTGGAATGGATCAGTTGTCTGTTGAATTTGACGAGTTATTCCAGTTATACAATCAAAAGGCCCTCGACAAAACACTCGTGACTTGCTACTGTCTGTAAGTACTACTTCTGTAATTAAGTCTCTATATATAGCTCAGCTCTTTCATTGCATGTATATATAATTATCCTCACTATATTATGTAGATTGAAGATCGTCGAATGCAGAAAAGCACAAATCTTTGACATTGGGTTCATTAACCCAAATATCATACATGAATGGATCACTAGTAGAAAATAGGGCTTTGGTTCAGGCCTGCCCAGCCCATTAGTCCCGGTTCAGTCATGAACCAGGACCCATGGGGGCATACGTCCCGGTTCGTGCGCCCAGGGGGCCGGCCGGGCCTCGTGGGGCATTGGTCCCGGTTCGTCTGGACCCTTTGGTCCCAGTTCCAGACACGAACCGTGACCAATGGGCCTCGCTCCTGGCCCACATCCATTGGTCCCGGTTCGTGGCTGGAACCGGGACCAAAGGGTGGCCTTTAGTCCCGGTTCCAACCACGAACCGGGATTAATGTTGTGCCTATATATACCCCTCGCCCACGAGCAGAGCACTCCACTGCTCTGTTTTTTTCTGGCCGGCGAGGGGAGGGATTTTTGGTGCTCTAGCTCACCTCCTATGCACATGAGGTGTTCGATGAAATGCCCGAGCCACACTACTTAAGCTTTCTCCTCTCCAAACTCGACCTCCAAGCTCCATTTTCCTCAAGATTTGTCTAGGTTTAGCGGTCCGTCACGTCCCATCCCCGTCTTCACCGCCGTCGATCGCCCGCGCCGATCTCGTCGCCGGCACCACCGTGGTGAGCCTCTTGTTCTTATCTTCTTTCTAAAAGAAAAAAAATCTTACTTGTATGATTTAGATAGATACTTGTATAATTTTCTTACTTTTATTATTATTTGTTATTATATAGTGCGATGGTTTTGGTATCCGCCCCCGTCGTCCCTCGTCCTGTCTATGATTCGGATGTGGCATATATTATATTTTATAACTATTTGGTTCATTTATTGTTTATGACAATTATGCCGACCAACGTGACATAGATTTTTTTATCTAGGAGGTATGTGAACCGGAAATTCCAACCGACCCTATTGTCGAGAGGTTAAATTTAGTTGAAGAAGAAAACAATTACTTGAAGGAAAAATTGAAAAAAATTGAGGAGGAGAAGATGATATTGGAGTTGCATGTTGCGGATGTCGTCGATGATCACAAGATCAAGATGGATGCAATGCGCTTCAAGATTAGAAAGTAAAGAAAATATGCCTTTCATACCGAGGCTTGGTATCATTATGCCGTTGGATCAATTGTTACCTTGGTTGCGATTATGATCGCATTTGTTGTTGCATTGAAATGTTTTACATAGTTTCAATGTATGGTTTAATTATATGCTCTGGAGAGCTATATGTTGTTCAATGAGAACTATGTATGTACTTTGGTTTTAATGTGATGATGAACTTCTATTAATTTGGTCACTTATCTATTCATGATGTTTTGTAATGGTTTTTGACACACTTAATTATATATAATGCACGCAGATGAACCGGCAATGGATGTACGGTGACAGACGCACCTCCGAGTACATTAAGGGCATGCATAATTTTCTCGAAGTGGCTGAGGCAAACAAGCAGAATGGTTTTATGTGTTGTCCATGACCTATATGTGGGAATACGAAGCCTTACTCTGACCGAAAAATCCTTCACACCCACCTGCTTTATAAGGGTTTCATGCCACACTATAATGTTTGGACCAGGCACGGAGAAATAGGGGTTATGATGGAAGACAGCGAAGAAGAAGAGGACGATGACAACTATGTGCCCCCTGAATACGATGATGCTGCAATGGGGGAAGCTGAAGATCAAGAGGAACCAGACGATGTGCCCGATGATGATCTCCGCCGGGTCATTGTTGATGCAAGGAGACAGTGCGAAAGTGAAAAGGAGAAGCTGAAGTTCGATCGCATGTTAGAGGATCACCAAAAAGGGTTGTACCCCAATTGTGAAGATGGTAACACAAAGCTCGGTACTGTACTGGAATTGCTACAGTGGAAGGCAGAGAATGTTGTGCCTGACAAAGGATTTGAGAAGCTACTGAAAATATTGAAGAAGAAGCTTCCAAAGGATAACGAATTGCCCGACAGTACGTACGCAGCAAAGAAGGTCGTATGCCCTCTAGGATTGGAGGTGCAGAAGATACATGCATGCCCTAATGACTGCATCCTGTACCGCGGTGCGTACGAGGATTTGAACGCATGCCCGGTATGCGGTGCATTGCGGTATAAGATCAGACGAGATGACCCTGGTGATGTTGACGGCGAGCCCCCCAGGAAGAGGGTTCCTGCCAAGGTGATGTGGTATGCTCCTATAATACCACGGTTGAAACGTCTGTTCAGAAACAAAGAGCATGCCAAGTTGATGCGATGGCACAGAGAGGACCGTAAGAAAGACGGGAAGTTGAGAGCACCCGCTGACGGGTCGCAGTGGAGAAAAATCGAGAGAAAGCACCGGGCTGAGTTTGTAGGTGACCCAAGGAACGTATGGTTTGGTTTAAGCGCGGATGGCATTAATCCTTTCGGGGAGCAGAGCAGCAATCACAGCACCTGGCCCGTGACTCTATGTATCTATAACCTTCCTCCTTGGCTGTGCATGAAGCAGAAGTTCATTATGATGCCAGTACTCATCCAAGGCCCTAAGCAACCCGGCAACGACATTGATGTGTACCTAAGGCCATTAGTTGAAGAACTTTTATAGTTGTGGAATGGAAACGGTGTACGTGTGTGGGATGAGCACAGACAGGAGGAATTTGACCTGCATGCGTTGCTGTTTGTAACCATCAGTGATTGGCCTGCTCTCAGTAACCTTTCAGGACAGACAAACAAGGGATACCACGCATGCACGCACTGTTTAGCTGACACCGAAAGTATATACCTGGACAAATGCAGGAAGAATGTGTACCTGGGGCATCGTCGATTTCTTCCGACCAACCATCAATGTCGAAAGAAAGGCAAGCATTTCAAAGGCGAGGCAGATCACCGGAAGAAGCCCGCCATGCGTACCAGTGATCACGTACTTGCTATGGTCAATGATTTACACGTAATCTTTGGAAAGGGTCCCGGCGGACTATCTGTTCTGAATGACGCTGAGGGACGCGCTCCCATGTGGAAGAAGAAATCTATATTTTGGGACCTACCCTACTGGAAAGACCTAGAGGTCCGCTCATCAATCGACATGATGCACGTGACAAAGAACCTTTGCATGAACCTGCTAGGCTTCTTGGGCGTGTATGGAAAGACAAAAGATACACCGGAGGCACGGGAGGACCTGCAACGTTGGCACGAAAAAGACGGCATGCCTCCAAAGCAGTATGAAGGTCCTGCCAGCTACGCTCTTACCAAAGAAGAGAAGGAAATCTTCTTTGAATGCCTGCTCAGTATGAATGTCCCGTCTGGCTTCTCGTCGAATATAAAGGGAATAATAAATATGGCAGAGAAAAAGTTCCAGAACCTAAAGTCTCATGACTGCCACGTGATTATGACGCAACTGCTTTCGGTTGCATTGAGGGGGCTTCTACCGGAAAACGTTCGATTAGCCATTGTGAAGCTATGTGCATTCCTCAATGCAATCTCTCAGAAGGTGATCGATCCAGAAATCATACCAAGGCTAAGGAGTGATGTGGCGCAATGTCTTGTCAGTTTCGAGCTGGTGTTCCCACCATCCTTCTTCAATATCATGACGCACGTCCTAGTTCATCTAGTCGACGAGATTGTCGTTCTGGGCCCCGTATTTCTACACAATATGTTCCTCTTTGAGAGGTTCATGGGAGTCTTAAAGAAATATGTCCGTAACCATGCTAGGCCAGAAGGAAGCATCTCCATGGGCCATCAAACAGAGGATGTCATTGGGTTTTGTGTTGACTTCATTCCTGACCTTAAGAAGATTGGTCTCCCTCAATCGCGGTATGAGGGGAGACTGACTGGAAAAGGCACGCTAGGAGGGGATTCAATAATATGCAGGGACGGGCATTTTTGGTCTCAAGCACACTACACAGTTCTACAGAACTCTACCTTGGTGACCCCGTATGTCGATGAACACAAGAACATTCTGCGCTCCAAACACCCGGAGCAGTGTGACGACTGGATTACATGTGAACACATCAGGACTTTCGGCAGTTGGTTGGAAACACGTCTCAGAGGTGACAACACTGTTTCTGATGAGCTGTACTCGTTGTCCAGGGGACCATCTTCGACTGTATTGACTTACAAAGGATACGAGATAAATGGGAATACATTTTACACGATCGCCCAAGATCAAAAGAGCACCAACCAAAACAGCGGTGTCCGCTTTGATGCAGCAACCAAGAGGGGAAAGGACACATATTATGGTTACATAGTGGACATATGGGAACTTGACTACGGACATGATTTTAAGGTCCCTTTGTTTAAGTGCAAATGGGTCAATCTGTCAGGAGGCGGGGTACAGGTAGAGCCACATTATGGAATGACGACAATGGATCTGAACAATCTTGGGTACACAGACGAACCATTCGTCCTAGCCAATGATGTGGCGCAGGTTTTCTATGTGAAGGACATGTCTACCAAACCGAGAAAAAGAAAAGATAAGGAAGCGAATACATCATACGATGAGCCAAAGCGCCACATAGTTCTTTCAGGGAAAAGAGACATCGTGGGAGTGGAGGGTAAGACAGACATGTCTGAAGATTATGAAAAGTTTCATGAAATTCCACCCTTCAAAGTCAAGGCTGACCCAAGCACCCTGTTAAGCGATGAAGAATATCCATGGTTACGGCGCAATAAGCAAAGGACACAAGCGAAGAAAAAGTGAAGACAGATGAAGTCAGAAAGGGTTGAAAATTGATGATGTGGCTTTGAATGGTTCATTTTGAGCACACAAAAAGTCTGGAGTTCAAATAAGTTCAAAAAAAATGAAATCCCTTTGTAACAAATGAGGTTTTGTCCAAAACCCTGATGCTTCGAAAGAGATTGTCCATTTTGTACACGAAGTGCATCCAGTTTTTGCCGTAACCCTCTCAACTTTTTAGCACATGCTATGTGGGTGAAATGATGATATCATGCCAATTTTCAACCTCTTCAGAGTTCATTTGAAGTGCTTTTCAATTTCAGGGTCATTTAGCTCAAAAAAATCAATAAATGCATGAAAAATAACAGATGAAGTCAGAAAGGGTTGAAAATTGATGATGTGGCTTTGAATGGTTCATTTTGAGCACACAAAAAGTCTGGAGTTCAAATAAGTTCAAAAAAATGAAATCCCTTTGTAACAGATGAGTTTTCGTCCGAAACCCTGATCCTTCGAAAGAGATTGTCCATTTTGTACACGAAGTGCATCCAGTTTTTGCCGTAACCCTCTCAACTTTTTAGCACATGCTATGTGGGTGAAATGATGATATCATGCCAATTTTCAACCTCTTCAGAGTTCATTTGAAGTGCTTTTTAATTTCAGGGTCATTTAGCTCAAAAAAATCAGTAAATGCATGAAAAATAACAGATGAAGTCAGAAAGGGTGGAAAATTGATGATGTGGCTCTGAATGGTTCATTTTGAGCACACAAAAAGTCTGGAGTTCAAATAAGTTCAAAAAAATGAAATCCCTTTGTAACAGATGAGTTTTCGTCCGAAACCCTGATACTTCGAAAGAGATTGTCCATTTTGTACACGAAGTGCATCCAGTCTTTGCCGTAACCCTCTCAACTTTTATGAAACTCTAATAGCAAAAATAATAAACTTAAAGAATGAACTAGAAAACTTTAATGAAACTCTAATAGAAAAAAGAATGAACTAGAAAACTTTAATGAAACTCTAATAGCAAAAGGAATCAACTAAAATTTAAGCAACTAAAATTAGCAAAGTATTTTCTGTTCAAAACATTAAAAGCAAAAAGAATTTTCAAAAAGAACTTTTTTTGTTAGAAACTTTAATAGCAAAAAGAATTATCATAAAGATTTTTTTGTTAGAAACTAAAATAACAAAAACTGTTTTTGAATATAATGATAAAACACAGTAATATTAAATAGCAGGAAAAAGAATCACTCCAAAATCTATTGTTATAGTAAAGTTAATCACAAACTAGTGATTCACACAAATTTCAAAGAATTCAAATTTAAACTATTCGAATTGGAAAACTAATGGCACTAACAGAAAGTTTATAATTTTTATTACCAAAAAGCAAAAAGAATTAAAAAATAAAGCAAAAAACAAAAGAAAATAAATAAAGCAAAAAACAAAACAAAAACACTGGAAAAAAATAGAAAAAAATGCCACCTACTGGGCCACCACGGCCTGAATACGACTAGAAACCCAACCACGGGCCAGGATTCAGGCCCGCAGAAGGCCCAGTAGGCCCACAGGCAGTGGATTGTCAGGTTAGGCCCGTAAGCCTGCATTTGAGAGGAGCTCGAGAGGGTAGCGGCAGTGGGGCTTATAAACCACTCCGCGCCCCTCTCAACTAGCGAGGTGGGACTAAACTTTTGGCCGCGGGCAGCACAAGGCCTTTGGTCCCGGTTGGTGCCACCAACCGGGACTAAAGGGGTGCATTGGTACCGGTTCGTGGCACGAACCGGGACCAATGCTCTGGCTATATAAGCCAACACTTGTCAAATTTTTCATTCAGTTCTTCGATCTGCCTCTCCGCCCCCTGCCTCTCTGCCGCCGATCAAACACCTCGACGCCGCCAGGCTGCCGGACCTCGACGCCGACGACGTCGCCGCGCCCTTCCTGCCCCGACTCCGCCGCGCCCTGCCCTGCCCCGACGCTGACGCCATGCGCCCCTGCCTCGACCTCGACGCCAACGCCGCCGCGCCCCTGCCCTGCCCCGACGCCCCGCCACGCCCCTACCCTGCCGTCAACGCCGCCGCACCAGTGCCCGCCGGCCAGGCCAGTACTCCCTCCTCCCTCCCACCCCTCTCCTCTGTCCTTCCTCCATGTATGTGATGATGGTGAAGTTGGTTCAGTGCAAAGTTTCAGAGAATTGCATGTTTTCAGCCATGTCCACAAGGTGTTTGATGAAATGCTAGGGCTTGCTAGGGAACTTTGTTTTATGTGAAACTTGGCAGGATGATGTCTCCTTGGATGTTAGTGAAGATGATTAAGTTGGTTTGATAAAAGGAAAAACTTCTTAGTGCAAGTTTTATTAAAATTTAGTGATGGACAGAAATTACATGAATTTTTTTGGTGGACTTGCTAGATGAAATTGGGGCTGCCCTTCTGGACTTAAGGGTTTAGTTGGAAGGACTACAAGATGTAAAAAATTCAGAATTTTTTTAGCAAGGAAAAATTGGGTTGTAGTTCAATGCCAAGATTGGACCAAAATTGATGTTTTTGTTCATAGCATTTTTTTGTCCATGTATGTATGTATGTATGGATGGATGGATATGGATGTATATAAAAAATGTTCATATATGATGTTTTTTTTTGTTCATAGCAATTTTTATGTTCATAGAATTTTTATGTTCATAGAATTTTTATGATTTTTTTTTGTTCATAGAATTTTCTTTGTCAATTTATGTATATGTTCATATTGTGTATGTATAGGAAAATTGTGCATGATCAAAGTCATTTATGTATATGTTCATATTTAGAAG
>CM022300.1:600896460-600907209 GCA_011799875.1 Thinopyrum elongatum | reverse complement strand
GGGGTTGAGGGTCGATGGTTCGAGGGTCGTCGAGGGGCCGAGGGTTCGAGGGTCGAGGGTCGTCGAGGGGTCGAGGGTCGAGGATCGCCGAGGGGTCGAGAGGTTGCCTTGTTTCAAAGTATTGAAGAAATCCATGGCTTCATCATTAGCCGGAAGTAACCGGGGCATGATGGTACAAAGTTCTGCAAATTTGTTCTGGAATGGAGTCCCGGATAGGATAATTCGCCTTTTGGTACGAATTTCAGCAAAGGCCTTCCAAATAGCGATATTCGGAAGGCTCTTGCTAAACTTTGTACCAAAAAGCGAATTATCCTATCAGGGACTCCGTTCCAAAACAACTTTGGAGAGCTTCGTACCATCATGCGCTTGTTACTTTCGCCTAATGATGAAGACCTGGTTTTGTTGAATCCTTTGACACTAGACAAACGTGACAGGAGGGGGTCGAGGGTCAGGAACTAGGGTAGAGGGTCGTGGATCGCCGAGCGGTCGAGGGACGTGAACTAGTGTAGAGGGTCATGGATCGCCGAGCGGTCGAGGGTCGGGAACTAGGGTAGAGGGTCGTGGATCGTCGAGGGGTCGAGGGTCGTCCAGGGGTCGAGGGTCCAGAATTATCAAGAATGCCCCCATTATGGATATGCACAAGTTGATCCAATTTTTTTCTGATCTCATCTATATATATATATTCTTCTATATGTCACGTTGTCTGTCAAAGTATTGAAGAAATCCATGGCTTCATCATTAGCTGGAAGTAACAGGCGTATGATGCTACAAAGCTCTTCAAAGTTGTTTTGGAACGGAGTTCCTGATAAAATAATTCGCCTTTTGGTACGAATTTCAGCAAAGGCCTTCCAAATAGCATTATTCGGAAGGTTCTTGCTGAACTTTGCACCAAAAAGCAAATTATTCTATCAGGAACTCCGTTCCAAAACAACTTTGAAGAGCTTCGTACCATTATGCGCCTGTCATTTCCGGCTAATGATGAAGTCATGGTTTTTTTGAATTCTTTGACACTAGACAACATGACATATAGAAGGGTAGATGAGATCAGGAAAAATATGGACCATTTTCTGCACATCCAGAATGGCGCCATTTTGTTAAATCCTTTGTCGGTCTGGACGTCGGACAATCATGAGAGAGGCGGCCCGGCCCAAACCCTAGAAGCGCTGCTGAGGCCACCCAAATTTACCAAGTTAAAAGAGCGTTGTCGTCGAGGCCACCCCAAACCCTAGAAGCATTGCCGAGGCCACCCCAAACCCTAGAAGCGTCGAGGCCACTAATATGATTCCTTGTTGTGATTAGCTAGCTAGGTCTACGTTTGCCACTAATATATCCATCTGTCATGTTTGTATATTAATTGCCATGTTGTAATATTTGCAGAAACTATGGAGCACCGAGACTTGGAAGCAGAACAGGTGTTGGGGGACATAATCCTCGGCGGAGGTGATGTCTTGTCGTATCTCAATGACACCAATGGTCTGGAAGGAGAGGGTGAAGCAGGCTACGGTGATCGAACAATGGAGGAGGAAGGACATGATTATGATGGCTCCGGTGACCGAATGCCGGTGGAAGAAGGAGACCGTGATGACGGCTCCGTTGACCGAACGGAGTCCGGCGAGGTATATATATTAATTAAGCCTGTGCTGACTAGCTAATTGATGCATTAATTATTTTGGTATGTACACATATTAACTCTCTTCTTTCTTCTTTTCTAGCCCTCCGGATTGAGCCAAACTTCGGTAACGAGACGAGGCCCGAAGAAAAGGTTGCGCCAGGATGAAAGGTTCACGATCACAGCAATCAAGGGCGATGGCCAACCGATTGAACCCAGCCGGACCAAGGAAGCATTTTCTGCTCAGTGCGGGGTTCTTGTTAGGGACATGATCCCGATCAGCATCCACCAATGGAATAAGCCTAAGAGCGAAGACCCTCAAGTGTCTTTTGTCAATGATAGACAGAAAGATTATCTTTGGACCGTGCTGAAGGCAAATTTCACCCTACCGCCAGAGGAGGATCCGGATAAGCCAGTTATAGAGCCATTGGTCAAGGCTCATGCTCTTAAGAAGATGGCAGATCTATTCAGGAGGTGGAAGAATGAGTTGAAATCAACGTTTGTCGACAAAGGGAAGACTCCAGAATTCACCGGCCGATTTGAGAAGATAAGAGATCACTGGCCCGCATTTGTGGCCCATAAGACATTGGAGAAGAGTAAGAAGATGTCAGTGACAAACAAGAAAAATGCTGCAAAGAAAGAGCATCACCATTGCATGGGGTCAGGTGGCTACCTCAAAGCCCGGCCGTTGTGGGACAAGGCTGAGAAGGACCTGCTTGATAAAGGGGTCGAACCAGAGACATTGAACTGGCCAGACCGTTCAAGGACTTGGTTCTTCGGGGTTGGGGGAACCTTGGACCCTGAAACAGGGAAGTGCCGTTGGACGAAGGAGCAACTTGAAATACCCGTCAAGAAGCTTCAAAAGTATATCGCCGCAGCGCAGCAAGGGACGTTCGTTCCCGACAGAGAGAACGACGAGCTCACACAGGCCCTCGGGAATCCTGAGCACCCTGGACGAACATGTGGCACGCCAGGCTCCGTTGCGTGGAAGGTTGCATTTCCCGGCGCAGGCGGTTACAAAACCCGGGAGAGGAGGAGGAAAGTGGAGCAGACCGAACTGCAGAAGCTGAATGCAAGGGTACGAGCGCTAGAGGAACAAGCACTACTAGTTCAGAGCCAGCGACCTGCCAGAGCTACCCCAGAAGCTACCCCACCATCTCAGCGGAGAAGCAGCGTGGCTTCCACCGAGCTCCTTCAGCAGCCTGACTTCACGGCTCCCAGCTACCCCGTGGATGCTATCACGGAGCCTCAAGATTGCCACCTTATGACGCAATGGCACCACCTCAAAGTCAAGTCGGCTGTCGGCTCTGTTGCACCTCCTCAACTCGACGCAACTTTTCACTGCCTTCCGATTCCACAAGGCTATGTTGTTGTGATGGTCGATGAAATAACGGAGGGATTTGAAGAGCTCGAGCTTGACCACCCTACCGGTGAAGGGGAGACTCAGTTGGGTCTTGCTCTGAAGACTCCATGTCTATGGCAGAAGGAGCTCATCAACCTTCCGAACTAGACGCCTCCTCCTCCTCCTCCGGCGAGTCAGGGCACTGCGCCTCCTCCTCCTCCGGCGAGTGATCGGGGCAGTCCGCCTCCTTCTCCGGCTGCTCCGGCGCGTGGCGGCACTCCGCCTCCTTCTCCGCCTGCGCCGGCGCGTCCGAGCAGCCCGCCTCCTTCTCTGCCTCGTCAGCAACAGCGGAAGACAGCCGCCGCCGCTCCGGCTGCTCCGGCGCGTCGTAGCACTCCGCCTCGTAAGCAACGAAGGAAGACAGCCGCAGCCGCTCCGGCTGCTCCGGCGTCTAGCAGTACAGCCAGAGGCGGGAGGCAATACATATTCGGTCCATCTCTCAAGCCTCTAGAGAAGTTACCATACGAGATGACCGAGGAGGAAAACGAGGAGATCTGTCAAGCCCAAGTGAAGGACTTTTTTGCAAAGAAAAATCCACCTCCGGAGGAGAAGATAGATCCGGTGAAATTGAAGCGCACTTTCAAGAACCTGAAGCGACCACCACCGCCTCCGCCGGATGACAACCATGTCCGCGCTCTTAAAAAGGCAGTGGAAGGAGCGCGCCGGTCGGGAACTACTTCAAGTGACAAAAGGTTACAAGAACGAAGAAGTGGGAACAAAATTCCCCAACTCGGCGAACAGGCAAACCAATCGTGCCCCCCGCTCAAGGTGTCTAGCGATATCGTCGCAAATCTGCCGGGGATGCTGCCCGGTACCAATCCTGGTGATTACCTGCCCGACGATGCACATTTTGATACAATGGAGGTGGACGAACACAAATACCGGTACGGGAAGCCTCCCGTCAGACCTGGTGATCCTCCTCTAACAACGATGATGCGAAGATTCCATAAGTGGTACATGGACACCTGCAAGTCTGGGAAGGATATTTTGACGCTGAGAGTTAAAGAGGAGCACGACCTCGTTGGAATTGATCTGTTGTCTGTTCCATTTGAGGAGTTCTTCCAGTTTTTCAATCAAAAGGACCTCGATAAAATAATCATCACTTGCTACTGTCTGTAAGTACTATACTTCTGTAATTAAGTCTCTATATATAGCTCAGCTCTTTCATTGCATGTATATATAATTAACCTCACTATATTATGCAGATTGCAGATCGTCGAATGCAGAAATGCACAAATCTATGATATTGGGTTCATTAACACAAATCTCATAGATGAATGGACGGTTAAATATAATGCGAAAGAAACCGAGGCCAACTTGCTACAATCGTTGCTTAAAAATCAAAACAAAGATAAAATACTCTTTCCTTACTACTTCAAGTGAGTGTTACTGTCTTCTGCATATTCGGTTTCCATTATTACTCGAGGTTATAGTAATGTAATTGATGAGTTATGCATGCGTGCGCAACTTCCACTTTATTCTCCTAGAGATTAAGCTTGAGCAGGGACTAGTAACCGTCTTAGACTCAAGACGAAAAGATCCCAAGGAGTATGCGGCCATGACTGAAATGCTCCAGAAGTAAGTTCAATCGATCATTATCGCACCATATTGGCAACTTTGTTCATTTCCTGATATCAAGTAATTATTTTCTTTGTCTCGCAGGGTTTGGAAAGTGTTCACCACAGAAGCTCCGGGACTGCCGGGGGAGCTGCGATTTACACACCCAAAAGTAAGTACTACTAGCTAGTTTCGCGCATCTCCCATTGATTCTAGCTAGTTTCATCAATACCATTTATAATGCTTGATTATCAGTTTGATTGACCTCTATTTCTCGTAAAGTGGTTGTGGCAGGAAGGCGGGAATAATTTTTGTGGATACTACGTTTGCGAGTACATCTACAACGCGACGACCTCTAAGCAGGGCTACTCTGAAAAACAATATGAAGTGCGTAAGCAATAATATTCACAATTTTATTTTATTACCATCATTTGTGTTGAGTTTCATTCATATATATGTATTGACCCCCTTCTTCAAATTAGATTTGGCAGATGCGGGATGAACTCCTACCACAAGATCGCATAAAAGCAATTCAAGAGGAATTGGCGGGATTCTTTCTTGACCACATCATCAATCCAGCCGGAGAATACCATGTGGAACTTGACATCAGATGTTAGGGATTGTAAGAGATCTTATATTGTATATATGTAGCTAGTAGCGTCGGATAGATATACGAAAACTTGTTGTTCGACCAATCTCTCGGAGAAGGAGGAGGTCGATCACTTCTCTCTGTATATGTTCATGACGATCTTGTGTACTTAATGGTTTCCTTCATTTGCTTACTAGCTAGCGTGTCGAGTCCTCTCTATACGTATAGTACGTAGCATCGACCAAGCATGGAGATAAGAGAGGACACTTCTCTCTATTAGCTAGCTAACACAATATATGAAACCCCTAAATTAACCCTACAAAACCCCCAAACCCCCCCCCCTCTTTAAAAAAAAAACCCCAGCTCCTGAGCTGCTGATGCGTGGATGCTCTTTGGTCCCGGTTGGTGTTACCAACCGGGACTAAAGGCCCTCTTGCCTGGGCTCGCCGCAGTGGCCATGTGGAGCCACATCTGTCCCGGTTCGTAAGCGAACCGGGACTAAAGGTGTTGGGCTTTAGTACAAATTTGTACTAAGCTCAAGACACTTATTTTGGCAACATGCTATTATGTTTTCATGAATATATTTGTGTTCTTGATCCTATCTTGCAAGTTATAGTCACCTACTACGTGTTATGATCCGGCAACCCCGGAGTGACAATAGTCGAGACACTTCCCGATGATGACCGTAGTTTGAGGAGTTCATGTATTCACTAAGTGCTAATGCTTTGGTCCGGTACTCTATTAAAAGGAGGCCTTAATATCCCTTAGTTTCCAATAGGACCCCGTTGCCACGGGAGGGTAGGACAAAAGATGTCATGCAAGTTCTTTTCCATAAGCACGTATGACTATATTCGGAATACATGCCTACATTATATTGATGAATTGGAGCTAGTTCTATGTCACCCTAGGTTATAACTGTTGCATGATGAATGCCATCCGACATAATTATCCATCATTGATCCATTGCCTACGAGCTTTTCACATATTGATCTTTGCTAAGTTACTTTTCCGTTGCCACTGTTACAATTGCTACAAAACTATTACTGTTACTTTTGCCACCGTTACCGTTACTTCCATACTACTTTGCTACTAAATACTTTGCTGCAGATATTTAGTCTTTCAGGTGTGGTTGAATTGACAACTCAGCTGCTAATACTTGAGAATATTCTTTGGCTCCCCTTGTGTCGAATCAATAAATTTGGGTTGAATACTCTACCCTCGAAAGCTGTTGCAATCCCCTATACTTGTGGGTTATCATGTACCGGGATGTGCAATGACTCAAGAGTGACATGTATAAAAATTATGAATGGTGGCTTTGCCACAAATACGATGTCAACTACATGATCATGCAAAGCAATATGACAATGGTGAAGCGTGTCATAATAAACGGAACGGTGGAAGTTGCATGGCAATATATCTCGGAATGGCTATGGAAATGCCATAATAGGTAGGTATGGTGGCTGTTTTGAGGAAGGGTATATGGTAGGTTTAATGCACCGGCGAAAGTTGCGCGGTACTAGAGAGGCTAGCAATGGTGGAAGGGTGAGAGTGCGTATAATCCATGGACTCAACATTAGTCATAAAGAACTCACATACTTATTGCAAAAGTCTATTAGCTATCGAAATGAAGTACTACGCGCATGCTCCTAGGGGGATAGATTGGTAGGAAAAGACCATCGCTTGTCCCCGACCGCCACTCATAAGGAAGACAATCAATAAATAAATCATGCTCCGACTTCATCACATAACGGTTCACCATATATGCATGCTACGGGAATCACAAACTTTAACACAAGTATTTCTACAATCCACAATTACTCACTAGCATGACTCTAATATCACCATCTTTATATCTCAAAACAATCATAAGGAATCAAACTTCTCATAGTATTCAATGCTCTTTATATGAAAGTTTTTATTATATCTCTCTTGGATGCTTATCTTATTAGGACTAAATTCATAACCTAAGCAAATTACCATGCTGTTTAAATACTCTCAAAATAATATAAGTGAAGCATGAGATTTCATCAATTTCTTCAAAATAAAACCACCGTCATGCTCTAAAAAGATATAAGTGAAGCTCTAGAGCAACTGACAAACTACTCCAAAAGATATAAGTGAAGATCAATGAGTGGTCAAATAATTATGTTGCTATGTGAAGACTCTCTCTCATAAAAGAATTTAAGATCTTAAGTACTTTATTCAAATAGCAAGCAAAACAAAATAAAATGACATTCTAAAAATAGCACACATCGTGTGAAGAAGCAAAAACTTAGGCTCAACCGATACTAACCGATAATTGTTGATGAAGAAAGGTGGGATGCCAACCGGGGCATCCCCAAGCTTAGATGCTTAAGACTTCTTGAAATATTAACTAGGGATGCCTTGGGCATCCCCAAGCTTGAGCTTTTGTGTCTCCTTAATTCCTTTTATATCACGGTTTCCCTAAATCTTAAAAACTTCATGCACACAAAACTCAACAAGAACTTGTGAGAAAAGTTAGTATAAATCAAATGCAAAACCTTATCATTCTCTACTGTAGCAAATCACTAAAATTATTATTTAACATTGCATACTAAATGACTCTGCATATTTAATACTCCTATCCTCAAATAGAATCATTAAACAAGCAAACATATACTAACAATGCAAACATAACAGCAATCTGTCAAAACAGGACAGTTTGTAAAGAGTGAAATTGTACTCATACTTCCCTAACTCCAAAAATTCTGAAAAATTACCACACTGTATAAAATTTGTTATTTCTCATTGTGTAAAATTTTAAAGATTTTACCACGTTCTGACTTTCCATAAGAATTCAGAAAACGATAGAAAACTTTCTGTTTTCAAAACAGCAACATATAGACTTGCAAAATAAGCATGGTAAAGGCCACACTTGACCTTTTATTAAACTAAAAGATGCAAAAAATTACTCTAAATAACAGCAAGGAAATACTAATAAAAAAATGACGCTCCAAGCAAAACTCATATCATGTGACGAATAAAAATATAGCTCCAAGTAAGATTACCGATAATGTTGAAGACGAAAGAGGGGATGCCTTCCGGGGCATCCCCAAGCTTAGTTGCTTGAATCTTCCTTGAATATTACCTTGGGGTGCCTTGGTCATCCCCAATCTTAGGGTCTTGTCACTCCTTTTTCTCCTCATATCGATATCTCACCCAAAACTTGAAAACTTCAATCACACAAAACTTAACGGAACTTCGTGAGATGGGTTAGTATGATAAAACAAATCATTCACTTTGGTACTGTCAAGACAAGATTAAAAAAATTCTCACATGATGCCTACTGTACCCTATCATTTCTACAATTTATATTAAGCAATATAAGCCATAGAAACTAGAAAACAAGCAAACTATGCATTGAAAACAGAATCTGTCAAAAACAGAACAGTCTGTAAATATCTGAATTAAGATCATACTTCTATAACTTGAAATATTCTGAAAAATTAGGACAACGTAGAAAATTTGTATATCAATCCTCTGTAAAAAAATTAGAGTTTTTCCACGTTCCAGTAAAATATATAAATTTCTGTACTGGACGCAAAAGTTTCTGTTTTTGCACAGAAGCAAGTCAACTATCAACCACACTATCCCAAAGGCTTTACTTGGCACTTTATTCAAACAAAAGCTATAAAACATGATTAATACAGTAGCTTAATCATGTGAACACACAAAAACAGTAGGTATAAATATTGGGTTGTCTCCCAACAAGCGCTTTTCTTTAATGCCCTTTTAGCTAGGCATGATGATTTCAATGATGCTCACATAAAAGATAAGAATTGAAACATAAAGAGAGCATCATGAAGCATATGAATAGCACATTTAAACCTAACCCACTTCCTATGAATAGGGATTTTGTGAGCAAACAACTTATGGGAACAAGAATCAACTTGCATAGGAAGGCAAAACAAGTGCAACTTCAAAAATTTCAACACATAGAGAGGAAACTTGATATTATTGCAATTCCTACAAGCATATATTCCTCTCTCATAATAATTTTCAGTAGCATCATGAATGAATTCAACAATAAAACTATCACATAAAGCATTCTTTTCATGATCCACAAGCATAGAAATTTTATTACTCTCCACATAAGCAAATTTATTCTCATGAATGGTAGTGGGAGCAAACTCAACGAAATAACTATCAAGTGAGGCATAATCCAATTGAAAATTAAAATCATGATGACAAGTTTCATGGTTATCATTATTCTTTATAACATACATGTCATCACAATAATCATCATAGATAGCAACTTTGTTCTCATAATCAATTGGAACCTCTTCCAAAATAGTAGATTCATCACTAAATAAAGTCATGATCTCTCCAAATCCACTTTTATCAATATTGTGAAAAGATTCAACACCCTCCAAAATAGTGGGATCAATACTACCTAGAGTTGACACTCTTCCAAACCCACTTTCATAAATATAATCATCATAAATAGGAGGCATGCTTTCATCATAATAAAATTTCTCATCTAAACTTGGGGGACTAAAAATATCATCTTCATCAAACATAGCATCCCCAAGCTTGTAGCTTTGCATATCATTAGCATCATGGATATTCAAAGAATTCATACTAACAACATTGCAATCATGCTCATCATTCAAATATTTTATGCCAAACATTTTACTGAGTTCTTCTTCTAACACTTGAGCACAATTTTTCTTTCCATCATTTTCACGAAAGACATTAAAAAGATAAAGCATATGAGGCAACCTCAATTCCATTTTTTTTGTAGTTTTCTTTTATAGACTAAACTAGTGATAAAACAAGAAACTAAAAGATTCAATTGCAAGATCTAAAGATATACCTTCAAGCACTCACCTCCCCGGCAACGGCGCCAGAAAAGAGCTTGATGTCTACTACGCAACCTTCTTCTTCTAGACTCGTGTTGGTGTAGGAGATATGCCCTAGAGGCAATAATAAATGTTATTATTTATCTCCGTGTTCATAATTAGGTTTATGTTCCATGCTATAACTGCTGTGGTTCCCGAGCCCGTATATCCATAAAGGCTCTGGGGAAAACCCATGTGCACGTGTGGAATAATAAACGGTAAAATGTATTCCTAGTCATGCCTCTAAGACTAGGACCCTGTAGGAGAGCGGACACGAGATTGTCCATTTTGTACACGAAGTGCATCCAGTTTTTGCAACCCTCTCAACTTTTAGCACATGCTATGTGGGTGAAATGATTATCATGCCAATTTTCAACCTCTTCAGAGTTCATTTGAAGTGCTTTTCAATTTCAGGGTCATTTAGCTCCAAAAAATCAGTAAATGCATGAAAATAACAGATGAACTCAGAAAAGGGTTGAAAATTGAGTGATGTGCTTTGAATGGTTCATTTGAGCACACAAAAAGTCTGGAGTTCAAATAAAGTTCAAAAAAAGAAACTCCCTTTGTAACAGATGAGTTTCGTCCGAAACCTGATACTTCGAAAGAGATTGTCCATTTTGTACAAGAGTGAGTCCATTTTTGCCGTAACCCTTTCAACTTTTTAGCACATGCTATGTGGGTGAAATGATATATCATGCCAATTTTCAACCTCTCAGAGTTCATTTGAAGT
>CM022300.1:600880636-600896435 GCA_011799875.1 Thinopyrum elongatum | reverse complement strand
TGGAATTGATCTGTTGTCTGTTCATTTGAGGAGTTCTTCCAGTTTTTCAATCAAAAGGACCTCGATAAAATAATCATCACTTGCTACTGTCTGTAAGTACTATACTTCTGTAATTAGTCTCTATATATAGCTCAGCTCTTTCATTGCATATATATAATTAACCTCACTAATTTGCAGATGCAGATCGTCGAATGCAGAAATGCACAAATCATAGATATTGGGTTCATTAACACAAATCTCATAGATGAATGGGTTTAAATATAGCGAAAGAAAAACCGAGGCAACTAGCTACAATCGTTGCTTAAAAATCAAAACAAAGAAAAATACTCTTTCCTTACTACTTCAAGTGAGTGTTACTGTCTTCTGCATATTCGGTTTCCATTATTACCGAGGTTATGAATGTAATTGATGAGTTATGCATGCGTGCGCAACTTCCACTTTATTCTCCTAGAGATTAAGCTTGAGCAGGGACTAGTAACCGTCTTAGACTCAAGACGAAAAGTCCCAAGGAGTATGCGGCCCTGTGAATGCTCCAGAAGTAAGTCAATCGATCATTATCGACCATATTGGCAACTTTGTTCATTCCTGATATCAAGTAATTATTTTCTTTGTCTCGACGGGTTTGGAAAGTGTTCACCAGCAGAGCTCCGGGACTGCCGGGGGCTGCGATTTACACACCCAAAAGTAAGTACTACTAGCTAGTTTCGCGCATCTCCATTGATTCTGCTAGTTTCATCAATACCATTTATAATGCTTGATTATCAGTTTGATTGACCTCTATTTCTCGTAAAGTGGTTGTGGCAGGAAGGCGGGAATAATTTTTGTGGATACTACGTTGCGAGTACATCTACAACGCGACGACACCTTAAGCAGGGCTACTCTGAAAAACAATATGAAGTGCGTAAGCAATAATATTCACAATTTTATTTTATTACCACATTTGGTTGATTTCATTCATATATATGTATTGACCCCCTTCAAATTAGATTTGGCAGATGCGGGATGAACTCCTACCACAAGATCGCATAAAAGCAATTCAAGAGGAATTGGCGGGATTCTTTCTTGACCACATCATCAATCCAGCCGGAGAATACCATGTGGAACTTGACATCAGATGTTAGGGATTGTAAGAGATCTTATATGTATATATGTAGCTAGTAGCGTCGGATAGATATACGAAAACTTGTGTGTCGACCAATCTCTCGGAGAAGGGAGGGTCGATCACTTCCTGTATATGTTATGACGATCTTGTGTATTAATGGTTTCCTTCATTTGCTTACTAGCTAGCGTGTCGAGTCCTCTCTATACGTATAGTACGTAGCATCGACCAGCATGGAGATAAGAGAGGACACTTCTCTCTATTAGCTAGCTAACACAATATATGAAACCCCTAAATTAACCCTACAAACCCCAAAACCCCCCCCCTCTTTAAAAAAAAAACCCCAGCTCCTGAGCTGCTGATGCGTGGATGCTCTTTGGTCCCGGTTGGTGTTACCAACCGGGACTAAAGGCCCTCTGCCTGGGGTCGCCGCAGTGGCCATGTGGAGCCACATCTGTCCGGTTCGTAAGCGAACGGGACTAAAGGTGTTGGGCTTTAGTACAAATTGTTACTAAGCTCAAGACACTTATTTTGGCAACATGCTATTATGTTTTCATGAATATATTGTGTTCTTGATCCTATCTTGCAAGTATAGTCACCTACTACGTGTTATGATCCGGCAACCCCGGAGTGACAATAGTCGAGACACTTCCCGATGATGACCGTAGTTTGAGGAGTTCATGTATTCACTAAGTGCTAATGCTTTGGTCCGGTACTCTATTAAAAGGAGGCTTAATATCCCTTAGTTTCCAATAGGACCCCGTTGCCACGGGAGGGTAGGACAAAAGATGTCATGCAAGTTCTTTTCCATAAGCACGTATGACTATATTCGGAATACATGCCTACATTATATTGATGAATTGGAGCTAGTTCTATGTCACCCTAGGTTATAACTGTTGCATGATGAACGCATCCGACATAATTATCATCATTGATCCATTGCCTACGAGCTTTTCACATATTGATCTTTGCTAAGTTACTTTTCCGTTGCCCACTGTTACAATTGCTACAAAACTATTACTGTTACTTTTGCCACCGTTACCGTTACTTCCATACTACTTTGCTACTAAATACTTTGTGAGATATTAGGTCTTTCAGGTGGTGGTGAATTGACAACTCAGCTGCTAATACTTGAGAATATTCTTTGGCTCCCTTGTGTCGAATCAATAAATTTGGGTTGAATACTCTACCCTCGAAAGCTGTTGCAATCCCCTATACTTGTGGGTTATCATGTACCGGGATGTGCAATGACACTAAGAGTGACATGTATAAAAATTATGAATGGTGGCTTTGCCACAAATACGATGTCAACTACATGATCATGCAAAGCAATATGACAATGGTGAAGCGTGTCATATAAAAGGAACGTGGAAGTTGCATGGCAATATATCTCGAATGGCTATGGAAATGCCATAATAGGTAGGTATGGTGGCTGTTTTGAGGAAGGGTATATGGTAGGTTTAATGCACCGGCGAAAGTTGCGCGGTACTAGAGAGGCTAGCAATGGTGGAAGTGTAGAGTGCGTTAAATCCATGGACTCAACATTAGTTAAAAGAACTCACATACTTATTGCAAAAGTCTATTAGCTATCGAAATGAAGTACTACGCGCATGCTCCTAGGGGGATAGATGGTAGGAAAAGACCATCGCTTTTTCCCGACCGCCACTCATAAGGAAGACAATCAATAAATAAATCATGCTCCGACTTCATCACATAACGGTCACCATATTGCATGCTACGGGAATCAAACTTTAACACAAGTATTTCTACAATCCACAATTACTCACTAGCATGACTCTAATATCACCATCTTTATATCTCAAAACAATCATAAGGAATCAAACTTCTCATAGTATTCAATGCTTTATATGAAAGTTTTATTATACTCTCTGATGCTTATCTTATTAGGACTAAATTCATAACCTAAGCAAATTACCATGTGTTAAATACTCTCAAAATAATATAAGTGAAGCATGAGATTTCATCAATTTCTTCAAAATAAAACCACACGTCATGCTCTAAAAAGATATAAGTGAAGCCTAGAGCAACTGACAATACTCCAAAAGATATAAGTGAAGATCAATGAGTGGTCAAATAATATGTTGCTATGTGAAGACTCTCTCTCATAAAAGATTTAAGATCTTAAGTACTATTCAAATAGCAAACAAAACAAAATAAATGACATTCTAAAAATAGCACACATCGTGTGAAGAAGCAAAAACTTAGGCTCAAACCGATACTAACCGATAATTGTTGATGAAGAAAGGTGGGATGCCAACCGGGGCATCCCCAAGTTAGATGCTTAAGACTTCTTGAAATATTAACTAGGGATGCCTTGGGCATCCCAAGCTTGAGCTTTGTGTCTCCTTAATTCCTTATATCACGGTTTCCCTAAATCTTAAAAACTTCATGCACACAAAACTCAACAAGAACTTGTGAGAAAAGTTAGTATAAATCAAATGCAAAACCTTATCATTCTCTACTGTAGCAAATCACTAAATTATATTTAACATGCATACTAAATGACTCTGCATATTTAATACTCCTATCCTCAAATAGAATCATTAAACAAGCAAACATATACTAACAATGCAAACAAACCGCAATCTGTCAAAAAGGACAGTTTGTAAAGAGTGAAATTGTACTCAACTTCCCTAACTCCAAAAATTCTGAAAAATTACCACACTGTATAAAATTGTTATTTCTCATTGTGTAAAATTTTAAAGATTTTACCACGTTCTGACTTTCCATAAGAATTCAGAAAACGATAGAAAACTTTCTGTTTTCAAAACAGCACAATAGACTTGCAAAATAAGCAGGTAAAGGCCACACTTGACCTTTTATTAAACTAAAAGATGCAAAAAATTACTCTAAATAACAGCAAGGAAATACTAATAAAAAAATGACGCTCCAAGCAAAACTCATATCATGTGACGAATAAAAATATAGCTCCAAGTAAGATTACCGATAATGTTGAAGACGAAAGAGGGGATGCCTTCCGGGGCATCCCCAAGCTTAGTTGCTTGAATTTCCTTGAATATACTGGGGTGCCTTGGTCATCCCCAATCTAGGGTCTTGTCACTCCTTTTTCTCCTCATATCGATATCTCACAAAACTTGAAAACTTCAATCACACAAAACTTAACGGAACTTCGTGAGATGGGTTAGTATGATAAAACAAATCATTCACTTGGTACTGTCAAGACAAGATTAAAAAAATTCTCACATGATGCCTACTGTACCCTATCATTTCTACAATTTATATTAAGCAATATAAGCCATAGAAACTAGAAAACAAGCAAACTATGCATTGAAAAAAAGAATCTGTCAAAAACAGAACAGTCTGTAAATATTGAATTAAGATCATACTTCTATAACTTGAAATATTCTGAAAAATTAGGACAACGTAGAAAATTTGTAATCAATCCTCTGTAAAAAAATTAGAGTTTTTCCACGTTCCAGTAAAATATATAAATTTCTGTACTGGACGCAAAAGTTTCGTTTTTGCACAGAAGCAAGTCAACTATCACCACACTATCCCAAAGGCTTTACTTGGCACTTTATTCAAACAAAAGCTATAAAACATGATAATACAGTAGCTTAATCATGTGAACCCACAAAAACAGTAGGATAAATATTGGGTTGTCTCCCAACAAGCGCTTTTCTTATGCCCTTTTAGCTAGGCATGATGATTTCAATGATGCTCACATAAAAGATAAGAATTGAAACATAAGAGAGCATCATGAAGCATATGATAGCACATTTAAACCTAACCCACTTCCTATGAATAGGGATTTTGTGAGCAAACAAACTTATGGGAACAAGAATCAACTTGCATAGGAAGGCAAAACAAGTGCAACTTCAAAAATTTCACACATAGAGAGGAAACTTGATATTATTGCAATTCCTACAAGCATAATTCCTCTCTCATAATAATTTTCAGTAGCATCATGAATGAATTCAACAATAAAACTATCACATAAAGCATTCTTTTCATGATCCACAGCATAGAAATTTTATTACTCTCCACATAAGCAAATTTATTCCATGAATGGTAGTGGGAGCAAACTCAACGAAATAACTATCAAGTGAGGCATAATCCAATTGAAATTAAAATCATGATGACAAGTTTCATGGTTATCATTATTCTTTATAACATAATGTCATCACAATAATATCATAGATAGCAACTTTGTTCTCATAATCAATTGGAACCTCTTCCAAAATAGTAGATTCATCACTAAATAAAGTCATGATCTCTCCAAATCCACTTTTATCAATATTGTGAAAAGATTCAACACCCTCCAAAATAGTGGGATCAATACTACCTAGAGTTGACACTCTTCCAAACCACTTCATAAATATATCATCATAAATAGGAGGCATGTTCATCATAATAAAATTTCTCATCTAAACTTGGGGGACTAAAAATATCATCTTCATCAAACATAGCATCCCCAAGCTTGTAGCTTTGCATATCATTAGCATCATGGAATTCAAAGAATTCATACTAACAACATTGCAATCATGCTCATCATTCAAATATTTTATGCCAAACATTTTACTGAGTTCTTCTTCTAACACTTGAGCACAATTTTCTTTCCATATTTTCACGAAAGACATTAAAAAGATAAAGCATATGAGGCAACCTCAATTCCATTTTTTTTGTAGTTTCTTTATAGACTAAACTAGTGATAAAACAAGAAACTAAAAGATTCAATTGCAAGATCTAAAGATATACCTTCAAGCACTCACCTCCCGGCAACGGCGCCAGAAAAGGCTTGATGTCTACTACGCAACCTTCTTCTTCTAGACTCGTGTTGGTGTAGGAGATATGCCCTAGAGGCAATAATAAATGTTATTATTTATCTCCGTGTTCATAATTAGGTTTATGTTCCATGCTTAAACTGCTGTGGTTCCCGAGCCCGTATATCCATAAAGGCTCTGGGGAAAACCCATGTGCACGTGTGGAATAATAAACGGTAAAATGTATTCCTAGTCATGCCTCTAAGACTAGCTCAGGTGTTGCATGATGATTATGTTTTCCAATCATAGGCATGTCTATGCCAGCAACTTTGAGGGCACAAATGTAGAAGAACATTTGTGTTGATCGACCCGATTGATGGATTGCTATGAGATACATTCGTCACAAGTTTATGGTTAATAACACAGAGATGGTTAATGTTTGCATGATTCCTCAGACCATGAGAGTATCAAGTTTTCATGCTTATCATGAACTTTGGGGTTGTTTAAACGTCATCCGTAAATGGATGGCTATTACGGCGGCTACGGGTTCATGGGAAGTATGTCAAGTAACTTGATAGCTCAAGATTGGGATTTGCTCCTCCGACGATGGAGAGATATCTCTGGGCCCTCTCGGTGTTACGGTATCCATCATCGTCTGGCCAGACACTATGGATTTGATCACGGGGATGCCGGAACACCGGTAACGAGAAAAGAGAACAATACCGGTAACGAGGTAACTAGCATAGTGGACAAGTTGTTGATCCACGGAATGCCTACATGTCTCACCTCGGGTATTTGTAACAATCGTGAAGCAACAGGAATAGCACAACGGCAACTGGAGGTTCACTCGAATATTCATTCGTGTGGGTATAGGGGTCAATATGGGTGTCCACGGCTCCGATGTTGATCATTGATCGGAAGGGGTTCCGTGTCATGTCATACTCACCGAACCTATAGGGTCACACGCTTAAGGGTCATCTATCTGCTGAATACTAGACAGGGAGTCTGAGAGAAAATCACCGAAAAAGTTTCGGACACCGAAAAGTTTCGGACAGCGGAAAAGTTCCGCAGAGAGAGGTCACCGGATGAGTCGGTGAAACTGAAAAGTTGTTTCAGGGGATACCATTAAGTCAAAATGGTTTCGGCACATGCCTGATAATTCTTGGAGGATGCCATAATCATTCTGGAAACTTCTGGGAATTTTCTGGAAGAAAAAAACGGAAATGTTCCGGGGCTGGGAACCGCTTCAGATGCTTTTCGCAGATGAAATCACTAAACTGGAATTGTTCCAGAACGCGTTGAAAATTATTTAGTGGGTACTGGAAATGTTCTAAGCCCACATAAATATTTTCAGTTTGAAAGGACGCTGAAAAATGTCGTCGTGAATAGTGAAAGTGCTTTTTGGGTGGTTTTGGAGAAGCCACCTTGAGGGTCCTTTGGTATTTTTCCCCTTGGCTTCTTGGAGAAGCCACCCTTGGGCTTGGCCTATAAATAGGGGTGGAGGGGGGCTGCCTAAAGACTCACTCCTTCTCACATACAAGTGCCATGCAATGATCTGGCTTCTCTCTCCTCCCACGAAAAGAGTTTCGTAGAGCCGAAAGGCTGTCTGGGTTCCGGTGGGAACTAGTTCTGGACGGCGAAGCCCTGCCGGATAGTGACACCGTATGTGTGCAACTCTGTAGAGAGGTCGTAGTTTCGATCTTAGTGCCCGAGGGGCTGTTCGTGAGTGCCTCCCGAAGGGCTGTCCAAGTGACGGTCTGAGTTCTGTGAGTCCTCCGAAGGGCTGTCCGAGAGTGACCGTTCGAGTTTCGAAGGTCCTCCGAAGGGCTGTTCGCGACACGTCCGGGGGACTGTTCGACTGCCTCCGGAGGGCTGTCCGAAGGGAAGACGAGGGTATACATCCTCGCGGTTGGGAGGTTGTAAATCCTAGCTGCGGGGATCTGCACACACCGATCGTCATCGACTCTACTTTCGCTGCGCTACGGGTCGGTAACGAAAATGATCAAACCTTGTATGCAGTCTCCATAGTGTCCTGGGGGTGCGTAGGTCGGAAAATTTTGTTTTCTGCTGCGTTACCCTACAGTGGCATCATGAGCCGTGCTATGCGTAGATGCAGGTTGCGATCTAGAATACATAGAGATGTATGGGTGTTGCACAATATAATTAGGTAGTAGATGAGTTCTATACTGAAAATTATTTGTGCGGGTAGCAGATGAAATCTGTTACCCGATGTTCTTGTGCTTCCCTGGATTTGCATATTTCTGATCTTGATAACAGTATGGTGGAGTTTCAAAGTTCTGGCAATCCGCGATCCTGATTGATCAACGAAGTGCTAACAGTTCATTGAATTCCACCTTAGTTAAAAAGAAAGATGAAATTTTGCAGACGAAAGGGCAATGCAGATATGATCTGCACGGGGGTCATGCGTATGACGAAGTTTAGTATGGGGCTCGAGATTTTATTATCTCGGTTTTCATACACCCTGGAAAGTTAATCTAGCGACTTGAATTATCATACTTGATGATGGACGTTGGTAGCTTCGGTTTGTTTCGAAACCTTAGAAGCCACGTAAAAACAATTTTTTGCATGAACCGATTAGAGGCGTCTAACTTGGTTTTGCAGGAGGGGTTTGCATGTGCAATTGATTGGGTATAGCAGTGCTCATAAAATTTGATTATGTATGAGATGACTATATGATGAAATTAATTAAAACATGACCTGTGTGTCATGATTCGGCATGATGGCTGGAGCCATATGATTGCACTTTAAATGACCTGCGTGTCAACCTGTTGTAATGCATTATTTTATTAGCTATAGAGATAGCAAATTATCTGGTGCATGACAAGGTGGTGGAAATCTTCGCGAAGGTGAACACCGACGAATGCCAAAGACGAAGAAATACAAGACTTTCCGTCAGAAAGGGCTATACCATATCATGCTATTATGAATTGCCTGAGATGTTTATCCCTTATGATGCACCCTTTTTGATTGCGTGGTAGTCGCTTTTATTAGGGTGATCTCTCACAAAAATATCAAGTAGTTAGTGTTCTCCCACAGGGTAGCACCGTCACGGACCTAACTTTTGGGGCATCACATGGACACATGGGTGCGAACGATTAGGGAAGTGGAGGGGGTGAGTTGAGACCTCGCAGTGAGTCATCTTGGTTGTTCTTGACGTTCTGGTTAGGAGCGTCCTGAGCTCGGAACACGCCCATCGAAAGTGAACAAGAGCACATAGAGATGTGATTGGCAATGTTGGCCTACCGATTGCAATTCTCGTCACTTGAGATGGACACATCTTGGCGTTGAATTGTAATATGGATCTTGAATACTCACAATCAATTATGAGAGATATTGATTTGAGTGGGAGCGCACTGTTGAATTAACTGTTTAATTCTCAGTGCAATTAATTATGAACACTGTCTAAGTGTGGTTTGCTAAAGTTGTAGAATAATGGCTCGCGTTTCCACCTTCCCTATTAAAATTGAATAGCTGTTAAATATCTGTTAAAACTTTACGGTTGGTAACGTAATGGAGGATTGTCCTCAAGAGTGCCAAGAAGGACTTTGTTCCTATCGCATACTTTGGTATTCTCTCGCTTATGCTATGGATCATGTGACTCCGTCCTTCGATCCAAAAAGCTAGAATTCCTTCCATTTTAGTCAAGTGCAATATGTTGTTCCATGGACCACGAACTTCCGAAAGTTTGGACTAGTTACTGTGATATTCATAGGAATCTGAAAATCATTTTCAGAGACATGACAAAGGCTAAAAGATATGAGATATCCAAAGCAAGTTTGTTTGCAAAACTATTAGTAAAGGAGTTGAATGCATTAGACTAATAAGAGAGGGAGATCCACGATGTAGACCCGCATTTGTCATGAGAAAGGTGAATATAAAACAACAATTCCAACGAAAGCAGATGGAAGTGTTCCCGCAGGGGGTTAGTGAAAATCTTCATGCCTAGGAAGTCCGGGGCTAACGCCACTCTAAGTTGGATGCTTCTTCTGAGAGTAGGAGAAAATACTGAAAGTTAAACGTTAGAAGATATAAAGGCAAAAGAAAGAAGACGGAATATCCAGCTCCTGTGATGAATGTCATACAAGTTCTTGAATGTATAGAAGGCTTGGTCAAAGAGTATATTCATGGGAATTATGGTTAAAACATGTTAAATCACTAATTCTGGGTATGTGAGACAATCACAAAGATACCCGCTCGATTGCATTTGTTGCAATTCGATGTAAGAACTACTATGGCCTTAACAAGACAGCCAAGAAATGAGGTTTAGGTATACACAGGGAAACATAGTAAGATGTGTACTATATCCTGCCATCGGATGTATTACCGTCTGTATTATTATCTTGATACTCCATCGTGAGTTTCACACTCAAACACTACTAGCCCAGTCTCGAACTAAACTGGTAACTCCTCCTTTCTGGTATCATTGAAAGAAGTTGTTCTAAAGAAACTTTGATTTCGGAAGTTTCTTTAGCACAATATTCAACACGGGCAACTCTTCACATTCGCAGCAATGCACGCATGTCCTGTTATGAATGGTTCATTTTGAGCACACAAAAAGTCTGGAGTTCAAATAAGTTCAAAAAAATGAAATCCCTTTGTAACAGATGAGTTTTCGTCCGAAAACCTTATACTTCGAAAGAGATTGTCCATTTTGTACATGAAGTGCGTCCATTTTTGCCGTAACCCTCTCAACTTTTTAGCACATGCTATGTGGGTGAAATGATCGTATCATGCCAATTTTCAACCTCTTCAGAGTTCATTTGAAGTGATTTTCAATTTCAGGGTCATTTAGCTCAAAAAAATCAATAAATGCATGAAAAATAATAGATGAACTCTAAAAGGGTTGAAAATTGATGATGTTGCTTTGAATGGTTCATTTTGAGCACAGAAAAAGTCTGGAGTTCAAATAAGTTCAAAAAAATGAAATCCCTTTGTAATAGATGAGTTTTCGTCCGAAACCCTGATACTTCGAAAGAGATTGTCCATTTTGTACACGAAGTGCATCCAGTTTTTGCCGTAACCCACTCAACTTTTTAGCACATGCTATGTGGGTGAAATGATGATATCATGCCAATTTTCAACCTCTTCAGAGTTCATTTGAAGTGCTTTTCAAATTCAGGGTCATTTAGCTCAAAAAAATCAGTAAATGCATGAAAAATAACAGATAAACTCAGAAAGGGTCCAAAATTGATGATGTTGCTTTGAATGGTTCATTTTGAGCACACAAAAAGTCTGGAGTTCAAATAAGTTCAAAAAAAATGAAATCCCTTTGTAACAGATGAGTTTTCGACCGAAACCCTGATACTTCGAAAGAGATTGTCCATTTTGTACACGAAGTACATCCAGTTTTTGCCGTAACCCTCTCAACTTTTTAGCACATGCTATGTGGGTGAAATGATGATATCATGCCAATTTTCAACCTCTTCAGAGTTCATTTGAAGTGCTTTTCAATTTCAGGGTCATTTAGCTCAAAAAAATCAGTAAATGCATGAAAAATAACAGATGAAGTCAGAAAGGGTTGAAAATTGATGATGTGGCTTTGAATGGTTCATTTTGAGCACACAAAAAGTCTGGAGTTCAAATAAGTTTAAAAACATGAAATCCCTTTGTAACAGATGAGTTTTCGTCCGAAATCCTGATACTTCGAAAGAGATTGTCCATTTTGTACACGAAGTGCATCGAGTTTTTGCCGTAACGCTCTCAACTTTTTAGCACATGCTATGTGGTAGAAATGATGATATCATGCCAATTTTCAACCTCTTCAGAGTTCATTTGAAGTGCTTTGCAATTTCATGGTCATTTAGCTCAAAAAAATCAGTAAATGCATGAAAAATAACAGATGAAGTCAGAAAGGGTTGGAAATTGATGATGTGGCTTTGAATGGTTCATTTTGAACACACAAATAGTCTAGAGTTCAAATAAGTTCAAAAAAATGAAATCCCTTTGTAATAGATGAGTTTTCGTCCGAAACCCTGATACTTCGAAAGAGATTGTCCATTTTGTGCATGAAGTGCATCCAGTTTTTGACCTAACCCTTTCAACTTTTTAGCACATGCTATGTGGGTGAAATGATGATATCATGCCAATTTTCAACCTCTTCAGAGTTCATTTGAAGTGCTTTTCAATTTAAGGGTCATTTAGCTCAAAAAAATCAGTAAATGCATGAAAAATAACAGATGAAGTCAGAAAGGGTTGAAAATTGATGATGTGGCTTTGAATGGTTCATTTTGAGCACACGAAAAGTCTGGAGTTGAAATAAGTTCAAAAAAATGAAATCCCTTTGTAACAGATGAGTTTTTGTCCAAAACCCTTATACTTCGAAAGAGATTGTTCATTTTGTATACGAAGTGCATCCAGTTTTTTCCGTAACCCTCTCAACTTTTTAGCACATGCTATATGGGTGAAATGATGATATCATGCCAATTTTCAACCTCTTCAGAGTTCATTTGAAGTGCTTTTCAATTTCAGGGACATTTAGCTCAAAAAAATCAGTAAATGCATGAAAAATAACAGATGAAGTCAGAAAGGGTTGAAAATTGATGATGTGGCTTTGAATGGTTCATTTTGAACACACAAAAAGTCTGGAGTTCAAATAAGTTCAAAAAAATGAAATCCCTTTGTAACAGATGAGTTTTCGTCCGAAACCCTGATACTTCGAAAGAGATTGTCCATTTTTTACAAGAAGTGCATCCAGTTTTTGCCGTAACCCTCTCAACTTTTTAGCACATGCTATGTGGGTGAAATGATGATATCATGCCAATTTTCAACATCTTCAGAGTTCATTTGAAGTGCTTTTCAATTTCAGGCTCATTTAGCTCAAAAAAATCAGTAAATGCATGAAAAATAACAGATGAAGTCAGAAAGGGTTGAAAATTGATGATGTGGCTTTGAATGGTTCATTTTGAGCACACAAAAAGTCTGGAGTTGAAATAAGCTCAAAAAAATGAAATCCCTTTGTAACAGATGAGTTTTCGTCCGAAACCCTGATACTTCGAAAGAGATTGTCCATTTTGTACACGAAGTGCATCCAGTTTTTGCCGTAACCCTCTCAACTTTTTAGCACATGCTATGTGGGTGAAATGATGATATCATGCCAATTTTCAACCTCTTCAGAGTTCATTTGAAGTGCTTTTCAATTTCAAGGTCATTTAGCTCAAAAAAATCAGTAAATGCATGAAAAATAACAGATGAAGTCAGAAAGGGTTGAAAATTGATGATGTGGCTTTGAATGGTTCATTTTGAACACACAAAAAGTCTGGAGTTCAAATAAGTTCAAAAAAATGAAATCCCTTTGTAACAGATGAGTTTTCGTCCGAAACCCTGATACTTCGAAAGAGATTGTCCATTTTGTACACGAAGTGCATCCAGTTTTTGCCGTAACCCTCTCAACTTTTTAGCACATGCTATGTGGGTGAAATGATTCTATCATGCCAATTTTCAACCTCTTCAGAGTTCATTTGAAGTGCTTTTCAATTTCAGGGTCATTTAGCTCAAAAAAATCAGTAAATGCATGAAAAATAACAGATGAACTCAAAAAGGGTTGAAAATTGATGATGTTGCTTTGAATGGTTCATTTTGAGCACACAAAAAGTCTGGAGTTCAAATAAGTTCAAAAAAATGAAATCCCTTTGTAACAGATGAGTTTTCGTCCGAAAACCTTATACTTCGAAAGAGATTGTCCATTTTGTACATGAAGTGCGTCCATTTTTGCCGTAACCCTCTCAACTTTTTAGCACATGCTATGTGGGTGAAATGATCATATCATGCCAATTTTCAACCTCTTCAGAGTTCATTTGAAGTGCTTTTCAATTTCAGGGTCATTTAGCTCAAAAAAATCAGTAAATGCATGAAAAATAACAGATGAACTCAAAAAGGGTTGAAAATTGATGATGTTGCTTTGAATGGTTCATTTTGAGCACAGAAAAAGTCTGGAGTTCAAATAAGTTCAAAAAAACAAAATTCCTTTGTAATAGATGAGTTTTCGTCCGAAACGCTGATACTTCGAAAGTGATTGTCCATTTTGTAGACGAAGTGCATCCAGTTTTTGCCGTAACCCACTCAACTTTTTAGCACATGCTATGTGGGTGAAATGATGATATCATGCCAATTTTCAACCTCTTCAGAGTTCATTTGAAGTGCTTTTCAATTTCAGGGTCATTTAGCTCAAAAAAATCAGTAAATGCATGAAAAATAACAGATAAACTCAGAAAGGGTTCAAAATTCATGATGTTGCTTTGAATGGTTCATTTTGAGCACACAAAAAGTCTGGAGTTCAAATAAGTTCAAAAAAATGAAATCCCTTTGTAACAGATGAGTTTTCGTCCGAAACCCTGATACTTCGAAAGAGATTGTCCATTTTGTACACGAAGTGCATCCAGTTTTTGCCGTAACCCTCTCAACTTTTGTGAAACTCTAATAGAAAAAATAATAAACTAAAAGAATGAACTAGAAAACTTTAATGAAACTCTAATAGAAAAAAGAATGAACTAGTGATTCACACAAATTTCAAAGAATTCAAATTTAAACTATTTGAATTGGAAAACTAATTGCACTAACAGAAAGTTTATAATATTTATTACCTAAAAGCAAAAAGAATTAAAAATAAAAGAAAATAAATAAAGCAAAAAACAAAACAGAAAAACTGGAAAAAAATAGAAAAAAATGCCACCTACTGGGCCACCACGGCCTGAATACGACCAGAAACCCAACCACGGGCCAGGATTCAGGCCCGTAGAAGGCCCAGTAGGCCCACAGGCACAGCAAAGTCAGTTTAGGCCCGTAAGCCTGCATTTGAGAGGAGCTCGAGAGGGCAGCGGCAGTGGGGTTTATAAACCACTCCGCGCCCCTCTCAACTAGCGAGGTGGGACTAAACTTTTGGCCGCGGGCAGCACAAGGCCTTTGGTCCCTGTTGGTGAAACCAAACCGGGACTAAACGGGTGCATTGGTACCGGTTCGTGGCACAAACCGGGACCAATGCCACCCTTTGGTCCCGGTTCATGCCACCAACCGGGACCAAAGGGTTGTGCTTCCTGCCCTTTCGCCTGGCCAAAACAGACCTTTGGTCCTGGTTGGTGGCACGAACCGGGACCAAAGGGTGGCATTGGTCCCGGTTCGTCGCACCAACCGGGACCAAAGGTGTGGCTATATAAGCCAACACTTAGGAAAATTTCCCCAAGTGCTCCCATTCTCCCCCGACACCGCCAGGCCGCTCCTCGCCGCCGTCGCCGCGCCCTGCCCCGTCGCCCATGCCCCGTCGTCCCCGTCGCCGTCGTCGCCGTCGCCCGTGCCCCGTCATCGCCGTCGCCGGCGTCTTCCCCGAGCCCGCGCCCCTGCCCCCGCCCCTGCTGCCCCGCCCCCGAGCGCGCCCCTGCCCCGGCCCGCCCCCACCGTCGCCGTCGCCGTGCCATCGCCGCCGACGCCGTAGCCGTGCCATCGCCGCCCCCGCTGTGAGCCATCGCCGCCGTTGCCGTAGCATTTTTTTCTATAATGTATATATGTTGATATTTTTTATATGATGAAAATTGTTTTGTTCATATATAATGTGTATATATATGTATGTGGCTATGTATGTATGGATGTTCATAAAATTGTTTTGTTCATATATGTATTAATTGTTTTGTTCATAGCATTTTTTTATATGATGAATTTTTTTTCATAGCATTTTTCATAGCCATATATATGTATGTGGCTATATGTATGTATATATGGATGTTCATAGAATTTTTTTTATATGTATGTGGCTATATGTATATGTCATTTTCGATATAGCACCTCCCCGATAACTTCGACATGAGGGGGGGGGGTCGATATACCCCTCCCCGATAACATTTTTTTATATGATGAATTTTTTTCATAGCCATATATATGTATGTGGTTATATGTATGTATGGATGTTCATAGAATTTTTTTATATGTATGTGGCTATATGTATGTC